>PVKA01018211.1:0-44257 GCA_004027165.1 Ctenomys sociabilis
TTTAAATGATTCATGAACATTGAGTACAGAATCCATGAATGGTGTTGGACAACCCACAAGAGAAAGATATTAGAAAACCAGTTGGAAGAGAAAGAAGATGAAGCAGACACCAGAGAAGCCAAGATGCCAGAGATTCAGAGCTGGCTTCCAACCTGAGTTAATGCCTGCAGTTTGAGTTCTGTGGCTTTACACTTATCTCAGTATGTTGTCCCCTGAACTGTCTTGAAGGGATTTCTGTTTCTCCCAGATAGAAGAACTCTGACTACAGTGATCTTTCTAGGTTTCCTCATATTTGCCTTTTCCTTGGGAAATGGGACTTCACCCAGGAGTGTTACAGTTTGGGTCTATGTGTTTAAGGCTTAGTGTCCAGCCTGCAATGCTAATGGGAGTAGGTGAAATCTTTAGGCAGTAGGGCCTAGTGGAAGGAAGTTAGGTAAATGGAGGTATGCTCTCCAAAGGAATACTAGGACCATCACCTTCTCTACTTCATGGGTGCTACCAGATGAGCAGTTTCCTATCCCTTGTTCTTCCATGTTAATGTATTGTCATTGTAAACACAAGAGCAAAGGTCAAACTGATGTAGACTGAAACCTCCAAAGTTAGGAGTCAAAATAAACTGTTCCTCCCAATTAGGCTGAATATCTCACATATTTTTTTCACACCAATAGAGTGGACTATCCCAAAAAGATTTCCTATACAGCATAGGTGAAATTTTATTAAGTATTAATCTAGATTTGGTTCATCCAGAGATCTTATTAAAATGTGTATTTTGAGTTAAGAGATCCGAATTGGTCCAGGGTATGCTGACACTGCTGTGTGGATCATACACTGTACAGGGCTTAGAGCACATGCAAAAACCGGTGTGAACTAGACATAACAGTGTGGATTAAGTAAGATGTAGGGCAGTGACAGCAAACCTTTTAGAAAGAGCCCAAACTGCCACCCAAACCCACTTATTTACTAACATGGGTATTGAAACTGAATACTGAGGTTTTAGTTTAGACAAAACAGCTCATACAGTAACATCTTTTGTCTTAAAAACACTAATAGAGATTTTAATAATGCAAACAGATTTTTATTGAAAGCTTTTTATTGAAGTGTGTATTTGGTATGCTTTTGCACAATTACTGTGATTTTTGCTATTGTATGATTACTGATAATTTGTCAAACCTTGGCTATACTTCATTGGTTTGAGAGCAACACTTGTAGCAGTCAGGTCATCTATTAGTCTGTTTCTTGTATCAGATTTGATATAATTAGGGGGTATAGCTCAGTGGTAGAGCGTTTGACTGCAGATTTGATATAATTCAAAGCTGGAAACAGTTGCTCACAAGGGTAAGATATTCCAGAAGAAGTTTTATTTATTTTTATTTATTTATTTATTTTGCAGAACCAGGGATTGAACTCAGACCCTTGAGCTTGCCAGGGAAGCCCTTATTCCACTGAGCCATCTCCCCAGCCCCAAGATATTCCAAAGTAAGGAAAGCAATTCGAATTGCTGTCATCTACTTCAGATTACTTGGCAGAGAATTCCATCTTCATTTTCAGACTACCAACTGTATTGTCCTTGTCATCCCTTTGCATTTTGTCTCCTCAAGTGGTGTATGCAGGCCATATATATATATATATATATATATATATATAATTTTTTTTTTCCAGGTAGAGCTTGCTTGAAATTCCAAAAGCTCCATTTTTAGATTTCTAAAATATAACCAGTATGAGCAGGACAATTCAAGTTCTTCAAATTTGGCTTTATCTGAAGAAAACAGGTTTATCTTTGTCTTACAGACATATAAAAATCTGTTGCTAAAATTCTCCCAACCGCTACAATAATAGAAAATTCCTTGTAGATTTTCTAACTTGTAGGATTATCTGAAGATGTAGAATTTTTTTACATTGGGAAAATATTTCAGCTACTCATTTTCAAATTATCTTTTAAAATCTGCAGTTTTTTCTCAGTAACATCCTGTTTGCTGTTTTACACCTTGTAGTTTTTTGTTTCATACGTTGAAACAGTTCAAAATCTGTTTACTTGTTTTTTAATTAAAAAAGAGGTTATCCATATCAGTGAGCTTGTATATCCCTGCCCTTTTTAATTCGTAAGCAGCAGAATTTCATCCAAGCAGGTTTATATGTATCTCTAGGATTGGCATCTCTTCAACCACGGGACAATACAGTACATAAGTAAAGCATTCTATTGTGCCTGAACCTCATCAGGAAGTGCTTGACACTTAAAAATTAACATGAACTGTGACATAATTTACCATTTTTGTGACATCTTTGAAGATATCATGTAATATTTTGTTCTTTTCCTGGCATAAAGAGCTTTTTGGTGTATAATACAATGAAACTGATGGGCTGGATATTTTGGTGGTTTAACAAAAGAACTGTATGAGAGCAGGTATTGCCCCCACCATGCAAAGTGCCCTGTCATTCTATTAATTGAAGCCACTTTTTTCTGGTCTTGTGTCATGACAAAGCCTCCATCACAGCATTATAAATATCACTTAACATTTTCCAGGTCAGAGCTCTTCTCTCATGATGTCACCAACAGCATAACACAAAATTACTGCTGGCTTGCATGATTATATCTGTGCTTTCAGCCAGCCACATGGAGTAGTAGCAGGCTATCCTTTATAAGTCAGTGGTGAGTTGCTGGCATAACTTGCCATGGATGGGATTCTGTCTTTTAACAGTATTTCTGCTAAGAGGCATCTCAAATGCATTGCGTAGTTTTATCCTTGTTTGACAAATCAAGAAAGGAAGAATTACTCCCAGACACATGACTATTTCAGTAAAATCCCTTTCAGAAAGGGGCTTACCCATGTTTTGCTATGCACAGTGAAATTTAAAAGCTGTCAGCTATCAAATTCTTTAGAGTTGCAAAAGCCAAGATACTAGAAATGATACTTCCTGAATTTCCCTTCAAGGAACTCCTTTCACTTTCACTAGTTGGATAACACTTTGGTGGTTGGTATCTATACTTGAGTGTAGCACAACACGTCCACTACACAGAATACATAATGCTTTCAGCCACTCCAAAGACTGGTTCTCTTGGAATAATCTTCCACTATCTTTGCAGTTCTTTTTTTCTTTTTCTTTTCATTTCCTCCCTCCCTCCCTTCTTTTTGCTACAGTGAAGGCTTGGAGTCTACGAAAAAGTAAAACAATGTTTTTTAGAAGGCTCCTAATACAAATCTAACCCTATGCAAAAAATAGCTAACAGTATTAGTTAAAACTGAAGGATGGGATATTCCCTAAATCAACAATCTATGGTAGTGATTCTCAGGCTATCTCTCAGATTTGCTGACTACTCATACATCAGGGCACTGTTCCACTGACCACCAGCTTTTGGCCCATCTGAAAAAAGGCATGTTAGTGCATTTCCTACCTTGTGGGGGCTTCTGCTAAAAATCACATCCAGTCCACATCTATATGTCTATAGATAGAGGTTACTGCTCTTATTTTTGTAAATTGTTCTTAAGTAAACGTACTGCAGCTTCTTCAGTTATATCAGGAACTACACAACATTAAAAGAATCTCAGATCTTTGATTAGACCATGACTTTGCTGAATCTTGGATATTAAATTTCAAATTTTCATAAGAAAACTAAATCTTATATTGGTAAAAATAAATGTACTTGGCAGCAGATGTGTTGGCAAATCATGTCTAATGAGTCACAGTCTGGGACATCATCTGGCACCACTACTGCTTTCTGAGCATGTGCATGGCCCCCACATGCAATTCCCCAGTGCTTAGTTGCTGGGACAAGCTAGGGCAGTTTGGCTCACATGCCAGTAGAGAGGATTCTGCATGCCTGCTGTGGTACATATGCCATAGTTACGCCATCAGTACAGAACATACAGAATGTTATGACACTCCTTTTGGGGAAAAGTTTGGAAAGTAGGATGAAGCTGTATTCTTATCACAAAGAGCTCATTGTTTCCATACTTTATTATTACTTTCATGCGTCATTGTTTAGGATCTGGTCTGTGGGGACTGTGAGCCAGGCAACAACATGATGAAGATGGAACTTGTGGATGCTCGGGTATTTATCTGTATAAACCAACAAAGCAAGAAAGGACCAAGGAAGAGCAGTCTGTCTGGGAGAAGTAGAAATTCCATGAAGACTCCAACACATGGATGTTTAGGGAACATTTAAGATCCAAACTCATTTTTGCTTTAAATCTCAGTCCTGCTATATGTTCCTGATCATACAATATAGCTCACCTCAAGCTGAAATCCTATAAGCACTATTAAAAACTAATAGTCACAGCTCAATTTAATACTTCCTGTGAACTGACCATTGGAGTGAGCACTGTATTTGTGCAATACAATTTCCTCACAACAGTTGTATGAAGTATTGAAATCAGTACTTGGTAGGTAAAGGAACCAAGGTTTGGAGAGTATGTTGCCATGGTCAGTGTCAAAGCCAAAATTGGAGGTTGGGGCTTTTGATTATTGAGCTCAAGAAACACATGCATCTCTTCAGCAGACACATCGGAGCATATGGATTCAATTCATATGGTTTGGAAATTTCAAAGTACTAATGTAATGACTTGTCATTAAATATGGAATTATCTATAGAGGAAATTAACAGTTCAGTAATGAAACCATGATTACAGCATAGACAAATTTGTATAGTCAACTCACTTTCCAATTTTGATGTTTTCACCATTTGGTGTTAAACATCTTGTTCATGTAATTTGTAATCTATGCTTCTCCAAAACAAAAATTTGAAAAGTATTTTTGAATAGTTTCAATGCTTTGCAGACAATCTGCAACAAATGTGTACTGAATGCATTTGATTCTCTATGTTATGTCCTAATTATCCCTTATTTGATCTCTAATAACATCCAAAACATGTTCCTAGACTTTACACGTAAATCAGTTCTAGCTCCACTTTTCTCATCTCAGTCTCTGGCAATTTTCCCCTTGCAGGTATTCAGTCCAAAATTTGGAAGTCCACATTGATTTCTCCATTTCCTTCATATATTCCTACTCATCTGTCAGAGAATCTTTTTCACTCTTCTTGTAAAACATGCAGAACCTAGCCACTTTCCTGCTACTTACGTGGTCCAAGTCATTATTATGTTTAGATTAGTTTGCTAACTTAGTAAAGTACTACAAATTGTGTAGCTTGAGCAGTAGATTTAATGTCTCACATTTGAGGAGTCCACAAGCCTCAAGTTAAGGTGTTGGCAGGATTGGTTCCTCCTGGAAACTGAGGGAAGGATCTGTTTCAGGATTCCCATGTTCCTCTCTAGCAGCTTCTCTGTGTATGTATCTCTATGTTCAATTTTTCCCTTTTCACAAATCATATTGGAGTAGGGCCTACCCTAAGGTCTCATCTTAATTATCTCTATAAAAACCATCTTCAAATAAAGGTACATTCTGAAGTGCTAGGGGTGAGGACTTCAAAATGAATGCTAGAGAACACAGTTAAATCCATGACACCTCAATCACTACAGAGCCTCTTGCCTGAATTGCTTTGGATTGGTTCTTGTCTTCCACAGCCTATTCACATAGTCTGTCTTGTGGTATTTCTAGTCAGCTAGTCAGTGCATTGCCATTGAAATAAAAGTCAAAAGTCCTTGCAGTGGCCTACCAGGCACTGTAATCAGGCCCCTGTCATTCTGAATTCATCTATTCTTGACCTCACACAATCTGTTTCCCCAAGGCCTTTCTCATTTTCCCTTTAAGACACCACACAGGTTTCAATATCTAACTATTTTTGTGTTGTATTTTTTTTTTTCTCTGTGTGGAATATTCTCCCAGAATTGCTGTGTCTTGTTCTTTTTTTCTTTTTTCTTTTCTTTTTTTTTATCAGTTTAATATCTGATACTGTGCCTTGTTCTTATCTTGAAGTCTATTTAAATATTTCTAACTTTGCAAGACCTGCAAAGATGTTCTTATTTAAACAGCAACCCCTTCCACAGCACACCTGTTCAATCTTTTATCTTTTATTTATCACCATAGGATTCATCCCCTACTAGCATATTAAATAAATTTTACAATTTGTTTATTGTCTATCCCCCTGTTAACATATGGCTCAGTGAGATTTGTTCTCTGTTATATATTGGCAGGGTCTAGAACACCCAATAGTAGAAGGCAGTCGATGTGTATGTATAATATTTTAAATTTTTTTAATAAGTGCTGAAACTGAAGAACAGAAGTTAGCTGTTCTTTCAATATTGCCACACAATGTATTGGTGAGAGCTTGGAATAAAACCAGGGTGGCCTATAACTAGAACATAATTTTTTTTATAATGACATATATATACCAATAAAAGCTTAAAACACAAATTCATATTTTCATTTTAAAGCCTATCTTCTACTTCATAAGTGTATTTCTAAACAGCCAATTTAGATAATTGTATTGTCAGTCTAGTCTAGTTAGTCTGTGTAGCAAGCACAGTTAACAAAGCCTGCACCAGGGAGATAGCTCGGTGGAATAACCACTTCCCTGGCAGGTGTAAGGGCCTGAGTTCAATCCCCGGTTCTGCTAGAAAAACAAAGCCTCCAGACAAAAGCTATTTCTCAGTTGACTCATTGTCTTTAGTCATTAATAATGTCAATAGTAATAGGATAATTTTTGTTTTTATAAGGAAATACATATATACATGGTTGGAAAAATTCAATTTTATAGAAGGAGCTATAATAAATGTTCCCAAACCATGAAAGAACCCTTACCTCCAGCCCTGCAATGTTGAACATGTCTCTCTGAGCTTTGTGTGTCCCAGGCGTGAGGCATAGCTCTTATTCTGGGACTCTTGAGTAGAATCCATTGTTTTCTGGGTTGTCTGTCTTCCTTTTAAATTACTTTCTTAGTTTGGTAATCTCATTCTTAAGTAAATTATTATTATTATTTTATGTATTTTGTATTGGGTTTACAGGGTCTCACTACACAGATTGGACTCCTGCTTTAAGCCTGCCAAGTGCTGGGATTATAGGTGCACAGTCTCAGTTGATTTCTCAGCGCACCCTGGGAGTAGGGCCAGCACTGCACACCAGGGATTGAACCCTGATCCCTATGCTTACCTAATCAGAAGCTTTAGCCTGCTGGATCTGGCCAGCCCCTAAAATAAATTATTTAAAAATTTATTTATTTATTTTTGTGTATTGGGTACAGGGTCTTACTGTGCAGCACTTTGCACTTGTAGTGATCCTTCTGTTTTCAGCCTCCCAAGCACTGGGATTATAGGCCTGAGCTGCCACACCTGGTCTCAGTGGCCTGCTCAGCATACTCAGGGCATGGGGACAGCATGGCCTGTGGTGCTAGGGATCAAATCCCAGTCCTTGCACTTACCTAAACAGGTGCTTAGTTCACCGAGCTATCTTAGCAGCCCTTTAAGTAAATTCTTAAAAAAAGAGTTACAGTATATAGACTCTGTGAGCACTTAAATGTCTGAATATATGTTTACAGGGGCTAGGGAGATAGCTTAGTGGAATAAGCGCTTCCCTGAATATATATTTACATTCACACTTGTCATTTTGCCAAGCATACGGCCTCAGGATGGGAATATGCCCTTGGCATTGCTTTGGCTCTGAGGAAGACTTAGTCTTTTTCTTCCATGACTATTGGGAATGCTTGACCTTTTTAACTCAGTTTCTTGGCTCCTTTACCTTCCCAGTATCAGTTTTCTTCCCCTTGGATGTCATATTGTGCTTCACTGGTACCTTTAGTTCTTGGGTCATTCACACTTTGATCAGTGGGTGTACAGACCTTATGAAGAAGCATTGCTTGCAATTACAGTAGTCTAATCAAAAGCCAAATACAACAGCTATAATTAATCTCTTCAAATTTTTTTTTTTTATTTCTTTGCTCCAAAAAGCAAATCTGGAGAATTTGAACCCAGAAAACAATCTAAAAAGAATGGTTTGCATTTGGAGAAATTTACTTACTTGGCAGAAGATTGTTTCAAGCTTGTTTTGTAGATTTTTATTTGTGGAGATTAGCAGATGAACAGCAACTGCTGAGAGCACATTGAATCACAGCCTTTAGTAAAGACTAAACGAACAAGATACTACTATGAATGCAAAGTGGCTTAAGAATTGGTAAGAGAAGATGTGCCATAGATAAGGGAAGATAGATGTGGCTGACCAGTGAGGGGCCCTCATAGCCCAGAGCTGGCTTAGGCTAGAGAGGCCCCAGAGCACACCTGAGGAGTGTGTAAGAGCAGTAGCCTGCCTTTGTTGGCCAAACGTCGTAGGCATGAAATGTGGAACACAGGTTGGAGGAAGACTTGGAGTCATTAAAAGAGATCTTGTCTAAGGGTGATGATATCAAGATGATGATTGTCCTTCAGTGAGTGTTGTTGGGGATCTAAAGAGCCACAGTTGGGGGAACTTGGAGTCATTGGCCAAGGGTACTCAGCAGAGGAGATGCTTCAGGAAGACGCCATGAGGAAAAGAATCCAGTAGAAGCACCTGCTGATCCTGGGGAGCTTGCCTTTCGCCATGTTATCAGTAGGAGCTTTCTTATTCTCTAGATCTTTCAGGAGCCTTTAGAAGTAGCAGTTAGTAGGGACTGGATATGTGCAGAAAATAAACTAAGTTATCTGGCTACAAAGTAGGCTTTCTCCTGTGATGAGGATAAGAGGTAAGGATAGGTGAGGGGTAAGGGTAGGAGAGGAAAGGGTGGTGAGCAAAGGGTGGTGACCAAAATGTTGGACCAACATTTTCAAGTTTGAATTTAAGATCTATGGCTTAAACTAACTATAGGGTTTTGTATATCTAACCATTGGTCAGAAAAGCAATGGCTTGTCTAAATTTGCATCCATAAGCAAGGGCAGCCTTTCCCCCACTAAATAATGAGACAGAAGAATTAGAGACAGAATAAGGACGATGACAGTAGTAAAGTTGCAAAACTATACCTGAGTAATTGGCTGTATCAATGTACTGATCATAAGTGCTTTGGAAATATGTCTGTACCCAAGAACTGGACTCTTCCCATCCCTACCTTTAATGGTTCTCAGTAAAGACAACAAACCTACAAACAGCTATAAGGGAAGGCCAGACCAGTGATGCATGTGCTGGTGGGCTGGGGCAGAGGAGGGCAGAACTTGTGAGACAGTAGGCTCATTAGAGGCTTTGAGAGGCCAGCAAGGTAGCTCAAATCAGTGGACTAACAGGGACCAGGGTTCAATCCCCAGCATCACACGCTGCACTGGCTCTGCCCCCTACCATACTGAGCCTATGACTGAGTCCAGGTATGGTAGTGCACGCCTGGAATCCTACTGCTGGGGAGGCTGAAAACAGGAAGATCACTGTGAGTCAGAGCTGCACAGTGAGACTCTATCAAATACATTAACAAAAAGAGGCTTTGGGGTTATAAAAGAAATACTAGCAGTTGTAGAAAATATTATACACAAGCTATTATCACAAACATTTAAATTTTACCAATAACTTAAATGACACTCTAGTTAGAAATAAATACAAAACAACAGAAAATTAGAAATAGCCTAAGTCTATCACAATAGAAAGTAGAACTGAATAAGTCAATGTTTATTCACATGTATGAAATAACTTTGGGTCATTAAAAATAATTTTAAGAGAATGTTTTATAACATAAAAAATGTGCCTGATACATGAAAACATGAAATTGCAGTTTCTGTGTAACAAAATGGTTGAATATCAGCAATTTCATCCATTAAAAATAGGATAAATTGTTTATTCAGTATTCCAGCTTATAAAATTTTCCAGTGCATATAAGTTATATGCATATACTAAATTATATTACATATGAGACTTGAGGATGTTTGGATTTTGATAGTGGGTGTCTTGAGACCCTGCAGATATCAGGGTCTCAAGAATGATTGTAATTTCTGAAAGCTTTTCAATAATATGCTAAATACATTATCTTTTTTAATCCCTTCTGCATGGAGGTGATGGTCTCTGAAAAATAGTGGTGTGACTGGGCCACCCAACTACCTGGCTTAGTCTAAAGTGGCCAGAGGCTTAATGGGACCCTGAGAAGAAAGTCCTTATGGACTAGGGGGCGAGCCCAGAGAAAATGTGTATAGGAAGATAATTATTCAGCAGCAGACAGAAGAAACTACTGCAGCTGATGTACTTTGTTAAATTCATGGTATCTTAGGTAATTTTTTTTGTGCTGAAACAAAATACCTGACATGCAAAGTTGAGGAAAGGCCAAAAAAAAAAAAAAAAAAAAAAGAGAGAGAGAGAGAGAGAGAGAGAGAGAAGACAAAGAAAAAAAAATTAAATGGGGGTGGGAAATGGCTCAGTAAAATAAGCACTTGCCTGGCAAGTGCAAGGGCCTGAGTTCAAGCCCCGGGTCCACCAAAAATTTTTTTTAAAAAAAGAGAAAAGGCTTATGTTGGCTCACAGTCTGTACAGGTTCAGCCCATAGTTGGTTGGTTCTAAGTCAGGGTGGCATGACAGAGAGGCATCACAGATGAGAAATAGTCCATAGCAAAGTACAGCAGGAGAAGGCAGCAGCTGATAGGCAGCTGTAGCAAGGCAGCTTCTTTGAGTTCCCTTTACATTCCACCCTGGCCACCTGGATTTTGGGTGGTATCACTCAGAACCATGCTAACCCATCACATATCATGCTCATAATCCCAGCTTCAAACACCTAGATTTAGCCATCTCCAAAACTTCCTGCCTATGACAGCATGAGACTCGGGAGGCCATCTAGATACAAGCCATAAATCCTGGATACAAGGATGCAGAGGGCAAAAGTAAATATGGAGGTTAGAAAATCTCAGAATGACAGCAATGTATACCAATTATTATGAAATGGGCAAAAGTTACCTTTGGAGAAACATTTTTAGCATGAAATCTATTAACTGAAAAAAAGCGAAATTAAGTATAAACACTTCATCTGAGTTTTTGGAAAATAAAATATGAGGGCCGGCCAAATAGCTCAAAAGATAAAAATGCCTGCAAGCAGCCCAGGGGCCAGGAATTTGATCCCTGGGCCTCCCATGCTGGACCCGCCCCCAGAGCATGCTGAGATTGCAATTGAGACTGAGCAGGGTGGCGCATGCTTGTAATCCCAACTTTTGGGAGGCTGTAAACAGGAGAATCTCTGTCTAATAGTGAGACCCTGAACACCATGTAGAGCCTTCCTTAAAATATAGAAAGAAAATAAAAAAAAAGAATAATTCTTTTTTTCTTTTTTCTTTTCTTTCTTTTTCTTTTTTGTTTTGTGGAACTGGGGATTGAACTCAGGCCCTTGTGCTTACCAGGGAAGTGCTTATTCTACTGAGCCATCTCCCTCGCCCCTAGATTAATTCTTTACAAAATAGAAAGGGGTAATAAGAGCAAAAATAGAAGCAATTTAAAACAAAGATATAAAAGAAAGCCAACAGTTGATTCATTAAAAATAATCTATTGACTATTATATATACTTGGAGAGCTTGATCAAAGTGAGAAAACCACAGGAAAGGCACAAATAATATGAATAAAAGGGTTGCATGTATAAATGCACAAGAAATTAAAAATATATTAGGAATCTCTACCATTTAACTTAAAAGTTTAAATGAAATTCACAACTTTCTAAAATCATACTTAGGGCTGGAGCAATAGGTCAATGGACTAAGTGTCTGCGTAAGCAAGTTCAGGGACAAGGGTTTGATCCCTGCTACCACAATGCTGAGTGGGCCTTGCCCCCAGACACGCTGAACAGACCTCTGAGATGGGGCATGGTGGTGCACACCTGTAATCCTAGTGCTAGGGAGACTGAAAACAGGAGGATAAATATGAGCCTGAGCTGTAAATCACACTTAGCAAAACCAAGAGAAGAAAATAAAAGTTGAAGTATTTTACTATAATCAGTTAAGTTGTTCCTGAAAAAAGATATAGCCCACATTATATCAGCAAGTTCTCTCAAAACTTTCAGATAATCTATAGAATGTAGAAAAAAGACATTCCTTGAATCATTATATAATTCATCACAATACCATTATAACTTTGATGTCAAAAACTAAACAAGTCAGAATGGAAAAAATTCTAGTACAATTACATTCATGGGCAAAGCAATGAATTCTAAACAAGTATTATCAACTTAATCTGTTTTATTTTTGAAAAAAAATACTAATGAGTTATGGATAAAATTGAGTTTATTCCAGAAATGTGAATCAAGTCAATATTAACATTTTAATAAACTAAAAGATAAGAGAAAAAAATACATGATCATCTCGATACAGAAAATACACTTGGCAAAATTCAACACACATTTTAAATAAAAGCTCTTAATGAAGTAAAAGTAGAAGAAAACTGCCTTAGTTTGATAAAGACTTTTTCAATAGCAAGCACAATTTTCCTTAAGGAATTATTAAAAATATTCCCTTTAAAATTAGGAACAAAGACATTCATGATTACTGCCTTACTTGACATTGGAGATACACATTAGTAAATAAGACATAAATATGAAAAGAAAGTTACAAGATTTAAATCCAGGTGTTGTGGTACATACAATCCCAGCACTGGGAGACTGAGGCAGAATGACTGTTAAGTTTGAGCACAACAATTTAACAGCTTAACAGTTTAGCAAGACCCTGTCTCAAAATATATTTTAGAGCTCGATTAGTAGCGGGAGTGGAGAGTGGACCCCAGAGAGCCCTGAGCAGCCCCACTGCCGCCGGCCTAGTTACTATCACACACCGGGAGAAGCCGCCGGTCACCATCACCGCAACCATGAGCAGCGAGGCCGAGACCCAGCAGCCGCCCCAGCGCCGCCCCCGCCCTCAGCGCTGCTGACACCAACCGGGCACCACGGGCAGCAGCGCAGGGAGCTGCTGCTGCGCAGGGAGCCGCGGCCGGGAGGCTTCACATAGGGGACAAGGTCATTGAAGCCAAGGTTTTGGGAACAGTAAAATGGTTCAAGGTAAGGAACGGACATGGCTTCCTCCACAGGAATGACACCAAGGAAGATGTATTTGTACACCGGACTGCCATAAAGAAGAATGACTCCAGGAAGGACCTTCGCAGCATAGGAGATGGAGAGACTGTGGAGCTTGATGCTGAAGGAGAAAAGGGCGCAGAGGCAGCAGATGTTCCAGGCCCTGGTGGAGCTCCAGTTCAAGGCAGTAAACACGCAGCAGACCGTAACCGTTATAGATGCTATCGACGTCGCAGGGGTCCTCCACGCAATTACCAGCAGAATTACCAGAATAGTGAGAGGGGAAAAGAATGAGGGATGGAGAGCGCTCCCGAAGGCCAGGCCCAGCCAGGCCGGCCCTACCGCAGGCGAAGGTTCCCGCCTTACTACATGCGGAAACCCTGTGGGCATCAACCACAGTATTCCAACCCTCCTGTGCAAGAAGTGATGGAGGATGCTGACAGCCAGGGTGCAGAAGAACAAGGTAGACAAGTGAGACAATATGTATCGAGGTTATGGACCACGATTCCGCAAGGGCCCTCCTCGCCAAAGACAGCCTAGAGAGGATGGCAATGAAGAAGAAAATCAAGGAGATGAGACCCAAGGTCAGCAGCCACCTCAACATCGCTATCGTCGCAACTTCAACTACCAAAGCGCCCACAAAACCTTAAACCACAAGATGGCAAAGAGACAAAAGCAGCGGATCCACACCAGCTGGGAATTCATCGGCTCCCGAGGCTGAGCAGAGCGGGGCTGAGTAAATCCTGGCTTAATATCTCGGTATACCATCATCTGGTTCAGTCATCCAGCAAGAAAGAAACGAATAGGAAATTCCAGCAAGAAGACATGAACAAAAGATTGGAACTGAAGACCTTAAGTGCTTGCTTTTTGCCTGTTGACCAGATAACTAGAACTATCTGCATTATTTATTCAGCATGGGGTTTTTATTATTTTTACCTATAAAGATGTCTCTTTTTGGTAATGACAAACGTGTTTTTTAAAAAAAGCCTGTTTTTTCTCAGTACACCTTTAAATGTTTTTAAATTGTTTCATATCTGGTCAAGTTGAGATTTTTAAGAACTTCATTTTTAATTTGTAATAAAAGTTTACAACTTGATTTTTTTCAAAAAAGTCAACAAACTGCAAACACCGGTTAATAAAGGTCTTAAATAAATAAATAAATATATATATATATATATATATATATATATATATATATATATATTTAATTGTTAGAGAGGGTGGGAATATGTTTAGTATGAAAGTTTAGGGTTCAACCTCCTCTTATCAAAGAAAGAAAGAAAAAGGAGGAGGAGGGCCAACCAGATAGCTGAACAGATTAAAGTACCTGCTTAGGCAGATGCAGGGACTGTGATTTGATCCTCTGCATGCTGTGCAGGCCCTGTTCCCTGGGGCACCCTGAGACAGAGACTGAGATTGGGCGTGATGGTGCATGTCCGTGTTGTAGACAGCTGAATTAGATAGAAATATTATAGGCAGTCAGACAGGGCCAAACCCTCAAGGAGACAAGATGGAAGACAAGGTGGCTTTGCAACTTGGAAGAGACAGACAGTCCCATATGGAACACACCTTAAGACCAAGACGAAAGAGGAAACAGCTACATATTTCCCTAGGGATGGGCATCAGGTATTGATATTCCCAATAGGTATGAATCACCTTGAAAGAGCCCAAAGAAGTCACTAGCCCAACCCCCAACAGAAAGAGACCCTGTCCTGTATTCATGCCTGCTTGCTACATGACTTTCTTACCCATTTGATACTGGATTTAATCAATTTTACCTGAGCAATGGTGCTAGTGATCTCCTTGGTTGACCACAGCTTTGTCCCACCTCATGCCCACCTAAGCAACTTTCCAGGTTTTCTCCACCTTAGACACACCTCACTGCATGGTTTTCCTCTATAAAAGTCCCTGGAAGGGACAGCTTCCCAGGGACAATCCACTCGGGCCCCCCTTCTGTCCCTCTGTAGGATAGGAGCTTTCTTTCCCCAATAAATCTATTCTGCTCTTAACTTCTGTTTGTCTCTAAAATTCATTCTTAAATTTTAGAGAACATGAACTTGTCCCAGGTACCTTTCAGATAGGGAGTTTCATCTTTACCTCTATACCATTTGGAGGTCATCCACTGAGATCATTTTTCCATATATCAATAGTGTGGTACTGCCGTCAAGACAGGCATGTAAGTCCATGGAGTAGAATAGACAGCTAAACCTACACATCTAGAATCAATTATCTTTGATAAATATGCCAGAATATGCAATAGGAAAAGGATAATCTCCTCTATAAATGGTTTTTGTAAATTTGGATATGATTATGTGGAAAAATGAAATTAGATACATATCTCATATACAAAAAAATCAACTCAAAAAGCATTAAAGACTTACACAACAGATATGGAATTGTGAAAATCTTATAAGAAAATATGGGAACATCTTAATATTAATCTTAGCATTGATTTTTTTGAGGTGATCTCAAAGCACAGGAAACAGAAACAAAAAATACATAAGATATCAAGCTAAAAACTGCACAGCAAAGGAAACAAAAAGCAACCAACAGAATGCAAACATATTTGCAAATCATATGTCAGATAAAGAGTTAATATTAAAAATATATAAGAAATGTAACTCAGTAGCAGGAAAGTAATTGTCCAATTAACTGGACAAAGGACTTGAATAGACATTACCTAAAGGAAGACAGACAGCAAGCATATGAAAAGTGCTCAACATCACTAGTCATTAGGGAAATGCAAATTAAAGCCACAATGAGATACCACTTCATAGCTCTCACCAAAAAGTCAAAAGGTAAGTGTAATTAGGATATGAAGAAATTTGAACCTTTGAATAATGGGGGGAATGTCAACTGTACAGCCATCATGAAAAACAGTATGGAGGTATCCTAAGAAAACGAAGAAATGAAACTACTGTGTGAGCCAGCAGTCCTGCTTCTGGGTATATCTCCAAAGGGAATGAAATCAACACCTTGAAGAAATGTCTGTCAACAACTTCTTCAGATGACTCACTATTATTGTAGAATGCTGGACTGTGTTGGATTCTGTCGCCAAGTTCAGGCACCTAAATTGGTTTAATGACAATGGAGTGCTCATCTTTGACAGGTCTAGACAAAAAAAAAAAAAAAAGAAAAGAAAGGGTATACAAAGGAAGAATCATGATGTGTGTGTATAAACAGTACAGTTAGGATAAATATGCAGTGCTTCTGCATAATTCTATGAGAAGCAAGATCTGCACTAATAGTGGTTGGACAAGATATTATGTCGGTTTCTAGTACTATGGACAATCACTGGGAAGATAACAAGGTAGAAAGTACTAATTATTGAATCTGTGATATAATTCAGCTATAAAAAATAAAATAATTATATAGCTACACTCTCAATTAACTGAACCTAAATTAAATATAAGTATAATATCATCTATGCACCTTGTATGATACCAAAACATTACAAAAAGTTTGCAATGTATTAATTTATTGAATCTGTCCTGTTAATTTGTCTTGAAACTGTCTCATTACTATTCTTCAAGTAAAAATAAATAAATAAATAAAAGAAATGCCTCAACTTTATGTTCATTGCAGCATTAGTAGCATGCAAAATACCAAGACTTGAGATCTTATTTTTTTATAAGATTATGTATCTCTTACTAGATGAATAGACAAAATTGGATATACATATGTGTTTCAACAGTATTTAGTCTTTTTAAAAAGTCAAATAATTAGACTATAGAGCATTAGTTTCCAGGTGCTGGATGTAGAGGAATAGATAGATTTTGTCAAAGTGGGCAAAAATTCAGTTATATAGGATGAGTAGGCTCTGGAGATTTAAGTTCAGCATGGTGAATATTGTTAATAGTACTAGCTTATGTGCTTGAAGCTTGCTAAGAGCTGATCTCAAGTGTACATGTACATATACACACACAAATGGGAACTATGTGAGGCAATAATGTGCTAATTACTCAGTGGAAATCATTTATTTTTATTTATTTTTATTTTTATTTTTATTTTTTTTTTTTGTCTTTTTGAGACAGGGTCTCACTATGCAGTTCAGGCTGGCCTTAAGCTCACTTTGTAGCTCAGGCTGGTCTCGAACTCACAACAATCCTCCTGCCTCAGCCTCCCGAGTGCTGGGATTACAGGCATATGCCACCATGCCCGGCTTCAGTGGAAATCATTTAATAACATATATATATTAAAGCATGTTGTACACCTTAAATATACACAATTTTATTTGTCATGAGCCCCTCAATAATTAGGGAAACACGAAGCAACCCTTGAAAACATCTTTTGATATCTGTTTTCTGACTTTGTGGGTACAGATCCAGAATTCAGATTATGTTTCTATTCAGAGGAATAGGATTTATAAAGAAATGTACTTTTGGCTTTCTGGGCCAAACAGAATCAGCATTAGTTAGACCTCAGTCTCCTTGTCTCTGTTCAAGCCCTCCTCCCCTGCCATCTAGTTCTGCTTCCAACTCTGCCCTGCCCCTCCATCCTGGCCTTGGTTTCCTGATGGCTCCTTCCTGTTCTCCTGCTCCTTCAGTCTGAGATGCATGAATCACTTTTGCTGGGCGGGGCTGTACTGTATTGTTTTTGTTTCCAGCGCTCTAATGTGCAGAAGGGTTTTCATTCTGCTCTTTGTCTCGTATTTTACTGCTTAAATCTCTTAAGAATCTTTACATAATTATTTATGTTTTATGTGTAAATGCCAAGGTTGGTAAACTGCTCTGAGAAATTTAATTAAAAACTGAACAAGCTTATTTGGAAATTGAGGAGTGGCATTTTATTCATTCCTAAATATATTTACACATAAAGAGAACATATTATGAAGCCAGAACTCAAGAGAACTGAGTACATTAATTAATTCTGATGGAGAAAGCTTAAGTGTATCATCCCATTGCAATTATGCAGATTCAACCTAATTCAGCACTTCAGATCTCTGCATAGCTAAGGTTGTCAGGATCTAACATGTCATCTATGTAGAACAATAGTTTAAATATGAAGCTTTTGGAACATTTTTCAGAGATTGTTGCACTTGATTGTCCTCTAATGTAAAGCTGTATTACTGGCTCCCACAGGCAGCATGGCTTTCTGCATTAATTTTTCTTGGATCAGCTGGAAATGAGATTGCTGGATCAATACATTGAAACCTTGAAATGGAAGCTTTGTTATTCAAACAATAATAGGCATGTGCATAAAATTTGCATTTTTTAAGGTCAGGTTTATTACTGTAGGAAGTTTTAAAGATCCTTAGATTTCAGTAAAAAGTAACAGGTTCATTAATTTCATGAGTTCTGTTGGAACACTTACTGGAATATGATTAGGTTTGTTGTCCACATTATACAAACATTGCCTAATCTCTAAGGGGCTAGAAAATTAATGTTCTGATAATAAAATGAGTGTTAAGAACAATTCTGATGTTAGTAGTGATAATTGCTGTGGATATTTTTAATATTAAACTGCTTTTGAGTCTTCTAAATTTGTTTTTAGCACCTTGACATTATGAGAGGTAGCAAAGAGAATACGCATTTCATTACAGTTACAGCTTTTGTGAGGTTTAACTCCTTTGTTGTTGTCAGGGCCTTATTCTTTGTTCTACCACTGCCACAGAATGGGGAGGAGAAAAAGAGGGTGGGTGGGGTTGTGCAAGGGAAGGGGAACATCTGGAAAACAAATCAGTTCTCAGTGGTTCAGAAGCACAATAGCATCTGAGAATATAAAACTCAAATTCAAAATAATATTCACAAGCTGAGTTGTTGGCAGAACTCACAGAATTTGATTTAATGGGAACAAAAGTATATTTGGAGAAGAAAGGTGAACATGGTGGAAAGAGCTACAGATTATGAGGGAAAAAATTCTAGCTAGGTTCCACTCTTGGTTTGAGATCCTGAAAATTACAAGCCCTGTCCTACCCTTTTTTTCTTTAAGTGTGAAGTGACTAGTTTGATCAGATAATGTTTAATGTATCTTTCTAGTAGGCAAAACATTATTTCTCTGAAATAAAGTGAGAATTTGTTAACTACAAATAAAAATAATTGCTAGAGTTTTTAATGTTATAAGGAATGACTGCTTCATATAAAACAAGGTCATTTGTGTGTTGAAACATAACCTTAAGAGAGTGCTTTTAACTAGATGTCATTCTTGTACCTCTGCACCACTGTATTCTTCAATTTAATATATAAACAGTGGTGAGTATGTGTGAGGTCTGTAAATGCTGTGCTGCTCTAGAACCACTCTTGCCATTGGGCACTAACATGCAGTAGGCTATTTTGAAGAGTATAACTTTTTACATCATGTAGGAGCCTTGGGCTTTGAGGTTTTCCATGCTATTAATGATTACAGATCTGGAGTTCCATTCACTTGTGGCTTTGGCATAGCCTAAATCACTCTGTATTTCTGAAGATGCCTTCCTTTGTCAAGACTTTTCTCATCTAAAGAATTTTTCCTGCAACCATAGCCCTTAGAATCTTTGAGTTAACCTCACCTCTACCCACTTCCATGCCTACTTGGGATGTCTTTTCTGCCTAGATCTGGACTATCTTTTGATCTAGACTATTTTAATGCCATGCATGTATCCTACAACAGTTGCTTCAGAGGCCCTAGGGGAGGGTTCATTTCTCTGCATTTTTCTGTTCCTGGTGACTACTATCTGTGCCTTAGTTTGTGACTCCTTTTTCCATTTTCCCAGCCAACAATATAGTATTTTGCTTCAGTGATCATGTTGATTTCTGCTCTATGGTCCAGAATTGTTCTACTTCCCTTTTAGAAGGGCCCCTCAGATTACACTGGATTCTTCTGAATAACCAAAGATACTCCTCTTCCCATAGCAAGGTGTTTAATTTGTTAAATCTATAGTCTTTTCACTATATAAGGCAGCAACCTTAGGTTTCAGGGATTAGGGCCTTCATAGATTGGGGCCATAATTTAGGCTATTACAACCACATTTACTTTATCCATCATCAAAAAAGGGTTTTATATTAAAAATTATGAAAAGTGCTGCTAAGAAATTCTCATATACAAGTTTTTGTTTCTTTCATGGACATTTGTTTTCAGTTCTTTGGGGTGTTTACTAAGGAATGAAATTTTTGTGTCTTATGGAATCTATGTTTAACTTTCTAGGTACTATCAAACTGTTTGTGGTTGCATCATTTTTCATTCTCACTATGAATGTATGGCAGCTTAAATTTTTCCATACCCTTGTCAACCACTTGTCATTTTCTGCCTTTTTGACTGTAGTCATCCTAATAGGTGTGATGTTTCAATTTGTATTTCCCTAATGTATAAAGATGTTGAATGTCTTTTCATGTGCTAATTGTCCACCTAGATATCTTCTTTGGAGAAATATTTACTAAATGCTTTTGCCTATTTTAAATTCAGGTTAGTTTGTTGAATTGTAAGAATTTTTTCTTACATTCTAAATTCAGGGCTTTATTAGACCTTTTTTTTTTTTTTTTTTTTTTTTTTTTTTTTTTTTTTTTTTTTTTTTTTTTTTTTTTTTTTTTTTTTTTTTTTTTTTTTTTTTTTTTATTTGCTGAACTGGGGATTGAACTCAGGCCCTTGCGCTTGCCAGGGAAACGCTTATTCCACTGAGCCATTTCCCCGGTCCCTAGACATATTATTTGTACATATTTTCTTTTTCAATTTTTTTATTTAAAAAAGATAAAAAATAAAAACAATGATATAAAATTTCAAAGCAAGATAATAAGAAATCGACAGAAGTTAATATATTGCCTATTGTCTCCAAAGTAGTTGTTCAGATTACAAGATGTAGGCAAGCAAAATTATGATTTGTATTCTGTGGCTTTTAACTTCCTTGATGCTATCCTTTGAACATGCAAGTTTTAAATGTTGGTGAAGCTGAATTGATCTTCTTCATTTGTTACTTCAGCTTTTGACGTCATTCATATATACCATGATTAGTCAATCCCAAATGGGAGTCATCTCTTCTGACATCATGGCTGTGTTGGTTTCTTAGAAAGGAGGTGTTAGCAATCATTGGGAGCTCCTTCAGCTTCTGCTGGGCAGGTAGTTATTTACAACAGAATTTGATGGTTTGAACTCCAGGGCTCTAAAGAAGCAGGAAGGATTATCGGAATGAGATAGATCCCACACTAAGAAATGAAAATTCTTTGTGGTTTATTTTTCATCTCTACACACATTCACACTATACATATTAAAGAGTAATTAAGTGTAACATGGAATATAAAAAAAGAAGGTGTTGTTCCCATGCTACCATCTAGTCTTTTCAACAAAGGGCTAGAAGATATGTTTAGTCAGTGTGGCTAGGACATCATTTCTGGTGTGACCTCATTTAGGTTCTCCCGTGAGTTCCTGACCCTCCTGTGCTGTGCTCTGCCAGTTCAAATACACATATTTCTCCTTCCTTTTGAATCTTCATTATGTAAAAAATTGTCAGTCCCCACTTCTTAGTCTGCATAAGCTTGAGTTAACTAGTAGGTGCCATTATTATACCATATAACTTAGGATGGCTTTAAAAATATATATTGCTTGGCTTTCTCTGAGTCTGATTCTCATTGAGCTGCCTTTTGAAGGTTTGGGAGTAGAATCCAGGCCTCATGTGTACTGGTAAGTGGCTTACCATGGAGCCACACTCCCTGTCTGAGTTGCCTCTTTCACTCTTACATTAGCTATAGGAATATTGCTTTGTATTCTGCATCTTTTTTTCTTAACTAAACAAAATTTTTTAAAATGTATTTAGTGCAGGGTCTCACTATGGAGATTGGACTTGTAGTGGTTCTCCTGTTTTCAACCTCCCAAACACTGGCATTACAGGAGCATGCCACCACATGCAGTCTCAATCATGGCCTCAGCATGCTCTGGGAGTGGGGCCGGCACAGCACGCTGGGGTCGAACCCTGGCTGCTGCGCTCTGCCTAAGCAGGCACTTTAGTCTGTTGAGTTATCTGGCCAGCTTAAAAAAAAATTTTTTTTTTTTTAAAAGAAAAGTAACTTTTTAATTGAATCTTCCATTGTGGAGAATCTTGATCTCTGTCACTTCTGAGGAGACATCCCAGCTCAGTTTTGTTGCATGTGCCTATAATCCTGACAAGATGAGGCACGAAGATCACAAGTTTGTTCTTACTCCAGTGCAATTTAGTGACTTACCAAAAATCTATGTAGTTCAGTGCAGAGGTCCTGGGTTCAGTCTCTAGAACGACACACATACAAGCACACCACACTAAAGCGAATAGATGTCCTTTAGATAATCTCTGTAGTTCCTATATTTGGCCTCAGTCACTCGTCATTGCATTTCAATTCTACTACAGGACCTGGACCCTATGGATACCCCAAGGACCCTATGTGTCCCAACAGTCACATAGTGAGTCCTCAGTGATGAATACAGATCAATGACCAAAACTGAGCTACTCAAAGACTGAAGTGACTCCGATAGCAGAAGATGGCCTCAGTTGCCTCTTCTGAGAAAGTACAAATGAATCTTTTGGGGAACACATATGTGACTTCAGTTTAATTCACTTTTCAAGTTATTAAAAATATTGAATCCATTATTTAATTTATTTCTGAAATGCAAGTTCTATGCTGTGTGTGTGTGCACATGCACAATGAGCGACTATTGTGAGAAGTGAAGTACTTAATGATCCCTTTGTTATTCGGAGCAGACATTTGCTACTGGTCTTGATTTTCTTTTATACTCTAGATAATTCCCAGCATGATCCTAACAGCAAAATTAGGTTTTAATGGCTAATAGGAGAAAATAGGCTCCTTAGCTAGCATATTAAAATGCCCTTTCTGAGAAAAGAATTACAGCAAATGTTGGACTTAATTGTAAGGGCATTAAGCTTATAAAAGCATGAAATTGCATTGTAGGGTGTGCATGCATTAATATCTTCTTCCTACCAGTGAGTTTCCCATGTATATCACTCAGACTCAATGATGCAGTTACACTTTTGTATCACTGAAGGCTGTGTTGCAAAGCTGTATCTGGTGAAAAATGAGAAGCAATGGCATACTTTAGCCTAGTGTGGGAGTGAAGGACACTCAGGGCTATCTTCCTCTGGATTCCTACCCCTTGTTCTGCTGCATATGGAAGCTTAGCCATTTCTGTGAACTAACAGCCTCTGTGAATTGGTAGAATTTGCTTCTTTTGGTGTAATGTTCCTATGCAAAAACTACATTCTTTTATCCAGAAGATGACAGCCAGGTGGGGTGGCCCAAGCCCACAGCGTCACTGACACAAACTGAACTGCAATGTCAATTCATTTGCAATGGATGGAGCAATGCTATGATTACCAAGCAATATTTCTCTACGAAGCAGTCAACCATCTTTGAACTCACTGGAAAATACCTTTGAGACCTACAAGCTTCCAGCACATTTCAGTGCTGATGTTGAAAGGCAGAGGGAGAAAAAGAAGTAATTTGTATCTAAGTAACAAGTTTTTATCATTTTGATTTTTAAATAAAAAAAAGGAGAAAACCTTCTTTTGGACCAGAAGCTTGAAAATGGTATTTCCTGGAGAGCAGCTATCTAGTGTATGTGTAGATGGACAGCAATATATTTACTTTTGGATGAGTTGCAAGGAGCTTTGTTTTCTAGAGATGGTGAAAAGACTTGTTCTGGAATAAGAAAGAGAAAGTTTCTAATCCTAGATCTGTGATCCTGAATAAATTAGAGCAAATTAGTCTCACTACTCATATTGATTAAATGCTAAAGATGCCCTGACCATTGACTGTGTGTATATTGAATCGCTGCATTTGGTGAAATACACAATTATATTCCTAAAATCCTCTAGTCAAAATATTTTTGTCAGCTCATCAATATCTAATATTGTCTTACATGCTTTTGTTTAAAGACACTTTATTTTGTTTTTTTAATTTATTTTTTATTTTTTAAAGAGAGTACAAATTAGAATTAAAACAGAAAAAATTACAGGTAATACAGATTTTCACTTAAGAAAGTAATATGAATTTCAGCGTATTTGTTGTAATACATTGTGTTGTCTTCCAACTAGCTATTCATATTATTAGATTTATGTATGTAAAATTGAAAGAAGAAAGAAAAAAAAGAAAGAAATGCATAAGAAATTAAGAAGACAAGAAGGAGAAATTGAAAAACAGAGATGAAACAAATTAAAGCATGAACTGCTTCTTTTTCATACACCAGGAGAGTACAGTTGTCCAAACCATCCTACTTACATACGTAGATAAATCTCTTTACCCTTCTCCCTCTCTTGTCCTTCTCCTCAACTCAGTAACTCTTTCCTTTTGAATACGTTCATTCCCTTTTCCCAGTGTCTATTGTACCCTTTAGATTCCATTTTTCTCTTTCAGGTTTTCACACTAAGGAGACAATACAATGTTTATACATGCAGGTGTGATTTGTTTCACTTAAGAGTATGTTCTCTAGTTGCATCCATTTATTAACAAAAGACACAAATTTATCCTGTTTTATAGCTAAATAATACTCTGTTGTGCAAAAATACCACACCTTCCTCATTCATTCTTCAGTTGATGGGCATCTGAGTTGTTTCCAGGATTTAGCTATGGCTCAATCCAGTTGTGTTGCTATAAACATTGGTGCACATATATTGCTGTGGTATGAGGTTTTCAGTTCTTCTGGAAAAATACACAGGAGGGGAATAGCTGGATTGAATGGGGTCTCCAATCCTAGCTTTTGAGAAAATCTTGACACTGTGGTAGTACCAGTCTGCACTCCCACAAACAGTTCAGAAAAGTTCCTTTTCTCCACAACCTCTCCAGCATTTGTTGTTGGCTGATTTTTTGATGTAAGCCATTCTTTCTGGGGTGAGATGGAATTTCAATGCTGCTTTAATTTGTATTTCTCATATGACCAATGATGTTGAACATTTTTTCATGTATATATTTGCCGTTTGTATTTTTTTCTCTGAGAAATGTATATTCATCTCAGATTCTGAATTTTGGGTTGAGTCTTTGAATTTGGGGACCCTGATTTTTTTCATTCTTTGTATGTTGTAGATAGGCCTTTGTCAGAGGGAGAGTTGGCTATAATTTTTTCCATTTGTGGGATTTCTTTTTACACTTTTGGAGATTTTCTTTGAAGTGCAAACACTTTCCAAAAAGATGAGATCCTAGTTGTTGATTCTTTGAAGTATTTACCATGCAGTTTGGTTTTTGTTCATGAACTCTCTACCTATCCCTATGTTTTTAAGATTTCTGCCTAGATTTTCCTCCAGAAGATTTAGTGTTTCTATTTTAATAGTTAAATTTCTGATCCATTTTGATTGTAGCTTTGTGCATGGTAATAGGCATAAGTATAATTTTAGCCTTTGGCATGTAGAAAGCCAGTTTGGTGCTGGAAAGCACCATTTATTAAAGAGGCTCTCTTTCTTCCAGTGAGCCTGTTTGGCCCCTTTATCAAAGATAAGGTTTCTGAATGTGTTTGCAGTTGTCTGCATCTTCTAATCTGTTCCACTGATCCTCAAGTCAAGACACTTTATTTTGTATACTGTCATGGTTTGTGGTTTTTACAAAGTGAACAATATAATACAGGATACATTCCATAATATTAATTTGTAAGGAATCACTGAAGAATCATATACAATAAGTGTAGGAAAAGTCCAAAGGTCAGTGGTAGAAGCTAGAAAGTCTATGCCTGAGGCATGAAGGATCTGTGCTAGCAAGCTGAGGGATCTGAACTGGCACTAAGAAGCAATGCTCAAGGTAAGCACTAGAGCTCCCACAGAAGTGCCCCAGCCATCCTCAGCAACAATGAGGCCTGGAGCATCCACAGTGATGAGGGCAGCTGAGCTCCCATCAGGAAAGTCAATACAACAAACTTCTGCATGGGGCTGAGCAGTGCACTATCTTCCCCACTGAAGCCAGGAAGTGATGCTTAAGATGAGGACTAAACCTCCAAATTTCATCAGGAAAGCCAGTATGACAAAAGTTCTCCAGCAGAACTGCTCAAGAGAGCTATTGGCTTCCAAACAGCATCCCTAACAGCATTCTGACGGCTTCTCCTGTTCTGCCTTCATGCTACTGGCAGCAATCTTCAGGTGGGCCTCCCACACCCAGCAGCATGCTAGTGCAATTCAGCTGGGTGTAAGAAGTTGACCACTAGTTAACTATCTACTACATATATGCCATTGATTCATTAATACTGAACACACACCCAACTGTATAACAACTCATGCCCAAACAATGCTTATCTAGTACACATATTTTTTCTTAGGTACATCCCTGTCTTATTGCATGGAGATACACCCACTGGCACTTTGGCACTACATTCAAGGCCCATTTAAAGTCATTAATCACTAATGAAAGGCACAAGGGTCCAAATCGGTTGGCATGACCCAGGCTGTGGACAGGGCACTTGTTCATGTTCTCAGAACTGAGAAAAGTAGGTAGAACATTGTTGCCCTGTTCCACTTCAGCTAGAACATGTATGTTGAGTAACTTGATATTTTTGCAGCTCTGAACATGTGTATAAATGCATTGGGAAGTGTTGATTTTGGGTTACAAATAAATTTTGGTAAGTAAATTCATAAATACGGCATATTTGAATAATGATAATCAACTATACTTCACCTCTATTAGTTTTCCTATCTGTGAATTTGAATCTGTGAATTTTCTTATCTGTTTATATCAGAAAATCACCAGGAAGTTTCGATGATGTAAACAGGTCCTCACAGGGCCTTTAGTATATGTTAGGTACATATAAGCACTGTTCTTTTTTTTTTGTCTTTTTGAGAAAGGGTCTCACTATGCAGTTCAGGCTGGCCTTAAGTTCACTTTGTAGTTCAGGCTGGTCTCGAACTCACAACAATCCTCCTGCCTCAGTCTCCTGAGTGCTGGGATTACAGGCATGCACCACCACGCTCGGCTACTTTCATTTTTTAAAATCTTAAAATCTACTTTCGTTTTGTTGGTACATCTTAAATACACACAATAATCACATTCATTATAATTTATACGTGTACATGATATAACTTGTTTTTTTCCCATTCCTGTATGCTCACTTCAGCCCTTCTTCTTCTCCCCATTTACAAAAGCTTTATTTATACATTTTTCTTTTTTTCTCTTTTTTCTTACTTTTCTCTTTCCCTCCCCTCTTGCTAGTTCCCTTTCCCATTTTAATATTTCCCCCCTATTTAACAGTAGCTATTATATTGTTTTGCTCCTTATTTACACTTTTAATTTGTCACACCAGAGAAACGACGAGGTATTTACACATATGATTTACTTCCCTTAAGTGAC
Organism: Ctenomys sociabilis; assembly: GCA_004027165.1. Lineage (NCBI taxonomy): Eukaryota > Metazoa > Chordata > Mammalia > Rodentia > Ctenomyidae > Ctenomys > Ctenomys sociabilis. Next base: position 27,085 of record PVKA01018211.1, read on the forward strand.
TCAAAGTGTATTCATTTTCCTAGAAATGTCTCAAGTGTACCCTTCTTTATGGCAAATTAGCAATCCATTGTGTGTGTGTGTGTGTATTTTTTTAATATTAATTTTATTGAGAAAGAAGTAACAAGGAGACAATTTTAAAACAGGTTAGTAGGACAGTTATACTAATTAATACATTGCATATTGTCTTTGTAGTACTTATTCATAGTATAAGATGCAGACATGATATCTTGTCTAAACACTATTAGTTCAAAACTTTCTTCTCATTGAACCAAGAGAAAGTAGCTATATATCTATGCTAGTTATTTTGTATACACAGATATATATGTATTTTTTCACCAAAAAATGGTCCTTCATTTATATCCCTCTTTTTTGTTTACTTTTGTCAGCGATGGGTATTCCATTGCCATTCATATATTGTAGGTATGTGAATTCAGCAAAGAAATCCATTATAGTCCAGTAGTCTATCATAGTAGTGGGTTATCTGCATGACTGGTAATGTCAGAAGTTATTGACTTGAGCCTTTTACAGCTCAGCATATTAATATGGCTTTATTTATTTATTTTTGTTTGTTTTTTTGCCGAACCAGGGATTGAACTCAGGCCCTTGCACTTGCCAGGGAAGTGCTTATTCCACTGAGCCATATCCCCAGCCCAGCTTTATTTATTTATTTATTTTTTTTGTCTTTTTTGAGACAGGGTCTCACTGTGTAGTCCAGGCTGGCCTTAAGCACACTTTGTAGCTCAGGCTGGTCTCGAACTCACAACAATCCTCCTGCCTCAGCCTCCCTAGTGCTGGGATTACAGGCATGCGCCACCACGCCCGGCCCAGCTTTATTTTTTAGACTTTATTTTTTATACTTTTCTGCTGTATGGTTAAGATCAAGATAAAGCAAGACCTATATAACAAAAAATGTAGCTTTTGTATCTGACAAAGACAGTCAAATCTCCTCAGGATTCACCCTGAAACCCTGTATAGCAGTTTGTAGATCTTTTGTCAGTGTCAGCCATGTGGATAAGTCATGGCCATTGCTTGACCAGTTTGCTCTCTGAGAAAGCCTGAAAGAATGTTTTCTCTCCATGTTACTCTCCTTAGGCACACTCTACATCATCGATCATTTGTGTGGATTTAAAGTTTAGCATAATGATTGCTGGAAAATACCTGTTCCATGTTATGTCTAAGGCATTTGATATTCAGAAAGATACTGATGTTAAGCTCAACAGCCTATGTTTTAGGGTAATAATATCATTAAATTTCTCTTCTAGAAAGTTAACAACTTAAGTTTACAGGCCAAAAAATTAAATAAAAAGAAGGGCTGCAAGGATAGCCAACATTTTGGCCCTAGCCCTTCAAGGTCAGTGAGGACTCAGGGCATAAGAGAACCTGTACTGTAACTTCCTGTAACTCAGTGGTGTCCCAAATTTTATGATCAAGGAGATTATGGGGTCCATTGTATAGAAAAGAAAAAACACATCTTTATCTATTCACTAGTTGATGGATGCTTGGGTTGTTGCCAAGATTTGGTTATTACAAACTGTGCCATTATAAACATAGTTATTCATGTATCTCTGTGGTATGATGCTTTTAATTTTCTTGGTAAAGATACCTAGAAGGAGAATGGCTCAGTCACATGGAACCTCAGTCCTAGTTTTTTGAGGAAACTCCACACTGATTTCCACAGTGGTTGCATCAGCTTACACTCCTACCAACAGTTTTCCTCCATATCCTTGCCAGAATTTTTTATTGGTTGATCTTTTGATAATAGTCATTCCTTCTGGAATGAGAGGGAATCAGTGTTGTTTTGATTTGCATTCGTCAAATGACCAGTAATGTTGATTCTTTTTTTCATATGTTTATTTTCTGTTTGTATTTCTTTGCCTGAGAAGTGTGCATTTATCTCAAATGCCAATTATTAGATCAGGTCTCTAAATTTGGGAATTCTGATTTTTTTTTGAATTTTTTTATGTGTTCTCCATTGTAATTCTTTGTCTGAGAAACAGCTTTCATACATTTTTTTCTTCACACTGTTGGTTGTCTCTTCATCTTGTTGGTGGTTTCTCTTGCTGTGCAAAAATTTTAATGAGATGAGATGCCAGCTAATTCTTTGTTTCTGTGCCACTGAGGTTTTGTTCATGAAGTTTTTGTATGCACCAATGTCTTCAAGAGAGCTACCTATTCTCTCTTCCAGAAGATTTAATGTTTCTGTTTTAATATTTAGATCTTTGATCTATGTTGACTTTAGTTTAGGGCTTGGTGAAAGATATGGGTCCAATTTTAATCTTCATATATGTGAAACCAGTTTTTCCAGCAGCATTTAGTAAAGAAGCTGTCTTTCTTCCAGTAAATATGTTTGGTATCTTTGTCAAAGATAAGGGGCTAAGTAGGTCTGCAGTTGTTTCCAGCACTGGTTACTTCCTTTTGCCTCTTTGCCTACTTTCTTTCCTACTTGATCATAAGACCCACCTTAATGTTGTCTACCCCCATCCTTCCCAGTCCTTACCATGACTCAGCCCTTGAGTCTCACAGAGTGCTTTTGTGCATCTCACTAAACTGCCTTGGAGGCCTTAAGACTCAACAGTTTAAGACTGGGCATGGTGGTGCACACCTGCAATTCCAGCCTGGGGAGTCTGAAACAGAAGGATCATTACAAGTCCAAGCTGCATAGTGAGACCCTATGCTAAAAACAAAACAAACAAGAAAAAAACTCAACTTTTCCAAGACTTCAAAATAATCTTACTTTTATGTGGTTTCTATCATACTTGTTTAGGTTACAGCTGTGGGAATGTGGGTTTTGTGTGCTGTCTCCTACTTTGTAAACTTCCTTAGGCAAGGATCGTGGCTTCAGTGTTTCACATTTCTTACAGCATAGATGCCTAGCTGGAGGTCTTCAGGGTACTTTACAATGAGTGTGTATGAATACATCATGTAATAAATAGAAGAAAGAGGAAGAAAGAAAGGGAGAGAGGGAGGGACATACAAAAAGTGGGTTTCTATACAGTGAATACTTGCCTGTCTGAATCTACTGCTGGGTGATTGCATGCATCTAGATGAAGAGGTCCCCACAACTGAATTAAGTACTTGATTTTCAGAAGGGAGGTGACATAAAGTTCACATATTTTGCTTCTTTACAGGGGCCACTTGTTAGATCAGAAAGAGCCCTCTTCTTGGGAAACTGGTGTGCAGGACAGAGGCAAGCACAAAGATGATTCAGTAATGCTGTTTGTTTGATCCTAACAAATGTAGGATCAAAGGATCTAGACTTGAATCTTGTAAATGTTGTACAGTTTGATCTGCTCCCTCGGCTTGTTAATGTCCTGTCTCCTACATGGTAATTTTCCTTCTCTTTACTTCATATGCTAGAATATACAGACCTTATTTGACATGACCCTACTAGTCTTTATGACTTTCTAGCTGCCAGGCAATCAGTCATTTCTGCAGGAAGTCTTGGCTTCTCTTAGATTCTCTTTAATTTTAAGTTGACACCAGGAATGATCATTTTGTTTCTGGTCCTTTCATTTAACAGGTCTAAAGAATACATCATAAAATATCTCATAATTTAATATTGATACTGTTCTTTTGATTCAAAGTTCAGACAACAGATCTTTTACTTAACCTACTCTTTCTCTCTCCCTCTCTCTTTTTTTGTGTGGAACCAGGGATTGAACTCAGGACCTTGCACTTTTCAGGGATGCGCTTATTTCACTGAGCCATTTCCCCAGCCCCTAACCTACTCTCTCTTGTATCACATTATTTGTGCCCTATATGGAGAATACTGGTTCTCAAAGGAAAAAAAAAAGACAGAATTAAAGTAAATAACAATTACTTATTTCTTCCCATAGTTTTACAACGAACCATTGCTATTTATTTTTATTTTCATAATAAACACATTATCATTTCAGAATGAATATTAATACTGAAATCAATATGACCAGTGAAGAAAATTGCATACATTCTCTCCATTAACTTTTTCTGGTACTAGAGATTGAACCCAGGGCTTTTACACTGAGGCACTCCTCCAGGCCATTTTAAAATTTTGAGACAGGTTTTCCCTAAGTTACCAAGGTGTCCAGGGCTCAAACTTGCTATCTTCCTTCTCAGCCTCTCAGAGTGCTGGAAATACAGGTATGTGCCACCACGCCTGGGATGTCCCATCCATTACAGATACAGTGACTCTATAAGGTGTATAGCCATTGCAAACTATATATATCTTTCCTTCCAAGTCTGGTTAATCTTAATTCTACAGGTAACTGCATTTGTTGTTCACCATCCATCTCTTGTCTCTCCAGCCATTGCTGGTTTCCAAAGCTCATTCTCTTATGAATTTTTGCAAAGGCTCATGGTAACAACTCTCCTTCTGTTAGTGCATTTGGTATTGATGCATCTTTCTTTTGTATTTGAAAGTCATTGTACAACTAATGCATCAGATATTCCTTCCAAAATGATTCTAAATAGCTTATGCCATTTTCTTTAGGTGAAAGTGTTTCTTTTGAGAAGTCTGATGCTACTACCACCTTCTTTCCTTGAGATATGTGCTTTTTCTAGATACAAAATCACTTCTTTTTCATTAGTAATTTTACTAAGTTATGGCTTAGAGTTGGTTGTTTTAAGCAGATGTTATCAGGTTCAAATTGGGCTCTTTTCTTCCTTTTCTTTTAAATTTTATGTATTGGTACAGGGTCTCACTATGCAGCCTGGACTCATAGTGATCCTCCTATCTCAGCCTCCCCAGTGCTGGGATTTCAGGTGTGCATCAACACGCCCAGTGCGGTACTGGGAATCGAACCCAGATCCTTGCACTTACTGGGCAGGCTTTTAAAGCACTGAGCTATCTCTCTGGCCCCAAAATGGACTTTTTCAATCTGTAATTTCATCTCTCTTTTATCTCAGGAAATGCTTTTCTGAATTATATTTTTTAGTATTTGTTGTGTAGTTTTCTTCTTAGGACTCCTATGAACTTCTTTGTAGATTCTGAATATGTGTCACCTTCTCTCAAACTCTTTTTATCTCTCTCTCTCTCTCTGTCTCTCTTTTTGGTTTAAAAAATTTCTTGTGTCTTTTATCTCTTATGACATTATTTCTCATGTTTATTCATTGTTGTGTCTCTTCTTCTTTAAGCTTTAATTCTGAAGTGATTTTTTTCTGAAGTCTGCTATTTCATCTCTGAGTTTTAAAAATTTTGATATTTTTGTTCTTTTATGTCTTATATACCTTAAAAATGTCTTCATCATTTGAAATAGTAAGTTATAGCTTTGATCTTCTTTGTGGGAATATCTTTCTACTGTGCTTCAATTGCCCAAAAGGATGTTATTTTTCTTATTCCCTTTTTTCTTATATAAACCTATATAAGACTTTTTTCCTTGAAACTTTCCTACTGTTAAATTTTATGTGACCTTAGGTTCTCTGACATCTTAGTATGAGCTGTTTGTTATTGGGTTTATTTAGCTATTGGTTTGAGTTGTTTGTCTTCTTTCTCTGAACTTGGATCTGCATTTTAGATCCAGATGTAGAACAGAGGGCTGTAGAACAGAGGGCTGTGGACCCAACAGACATCTGCAGACATCCTTAGGGCAGTGGCTTGAATCCAGCTTGAAGGACATGCCTGATGCTTTAAAAAAATAACAGTAAAATAAAATAAATATAGTGTACACTCAGTGAAATCAGGCATCTTCCCTACCTTATTTTCTTGTCTAAAATATCTTGGACAGTCTTGCCATGCGGCCAGTCTTAGTAAATATTTCTTGAAAGAATAAATAGGAGGCGATGTCAGCAAGGTGGTGGAGGAGGAAATACCAGACGTTTTCCTCCCACAAAAAACAGCAGTGAGTCAACTATCCATGAATGAAAAAGGGCTCAGGAATCCAATTAAAAATCTGGGACAGTACAGTGGAATGAAAACCAGAGAATAACCACACAGAAAAGGTCTCTAAGGAGATTAGCCTACTGGAGACATCTGGAGACAGCTGGCAACAAAGACAAAGGTGCAGGCCAGTGGTGGTGACCTATGGCATGTGTGCTGAAGCAAGCACCCCAGGTACGGAGCCTCAGATAACAGTTGCTTTTGCTAAACTAAAGCCTCAGTGTTCAGCTTTAAGTACAGTGTTGGCAGTCTGTAGTCACTGAGGTTTTGAGTTGCAGTTTAGGCACTCTGTCTCTAAAAGGTTTGCCATCACTGGCTGGTGTAGTGGGTCAGGATCACCCATCTGGTGAGTGCCAGAAGTCCTCCTGTCCTGTGCTCCATTGGGGGTGCTGGAAGCATTTGTCAGTGAAGACTTGTACAGCCCCAGTAGTATCTGTGGACACTCCTTAGCTTTTATATCAGGGATTTTCTGAGCAGATCCCAGCATACTGCTCTGTAGAGCACTTCAGAAGTTTTACTGCTGAAGTGATCCACATCCATCACTACTGGGGACCCCCAGGAGAGTGAAATTCTGTTTCTGTCCCTGCAGAACTGAGGCTGCTCCCCACCAAGCCTCACACATGCCCTGGATTCCAGAGCTGAGGTGCTCTAATGCATCATGCTTTTGACGTTAGAACTCTAGCCACAGCCTATGAGGTTGCACCCTAGACGCTGGAGCTGCTGGAGCCCATGCTCTAGACACTGGCTCCAAGCTCCCATTTCCCGTGTTTCACATACTACTATCAGTATAATAGCAGGTTATCTACAACCTGGGCACAGTGGTACTGACACCTCTGACCCAGGAGCCGTAGTCTTCCATGGGTAACCATACTTCTCATCCTTCCCTCTGTGCCACCCTGTAGGTGCAGACTGGTACCAACCCAAACACCAGTGTTTTGTGCACTGGACCTGACTTCAAGAAGAATCCCTTTGGCAAGAATTTCCCTTGTGGGAGAGAAGAGATTAGGAGGAACTCAGAGCCTTCATCAGCATAACAGTGCTAGCAACCAACCTTGCGCATTCCCACAGCTTGGGCTATGAAGAAATTTGCATTTGTGCAGTTCTATCAGCTGAGGTCAGGATCAGTAAAGACTGCAAGGGAACTTGTGGCTTATGGGATGCTCCCAGACACAAACAAAATGGCAAATGTAAATTCTTACCTATCAATAATTATGTTAAATGTTAACGAATTAAATTCTCCAATCAAAAGACATAGAGTGCTGAAGAGATAAAAAGAATGAACTCAGCATTATCTGAGAATAAGAGACTTACCTCAAGTTTAAGGATACACATAGGCTGAAAGTAAAAGGGTGGAAAAACTTTTTTCCACAGACTAAAATCCAGAGAGAGTGGGAGTCATTACACCAGACAAAATAGACTTTACGTCAATAGTTGCAAGAGACAAAGGATATAATAATATGATAGCAGGTTTAATTCATGTAGTATTGTATTGTATATAGCAATTATAAATGTATATGCACCACATACTGGAGTAACTAAATATTGGAGTAACTAAATATTGACAGCAAATATTGAACTATCTAAAAGGAGAGATAGATTATGACACAATAATTTTAGAGGACTTTATTATCCAATTTTTAACATTAGAAAGTCATTCAGACAGAATATCAGTAAAGAAATATTGGATTTAAATTACACTTTAGACCAAATGGAGCTAACAGAAATGAATATTCTTTCAAAAGTAGCTGAATATATGTTCTTCTCAAGCTTATAAGCTTGAGATTCTCCTCAATAAATCAAATGTTAGGGGTTGGGGAGATGGCTCAGTAGAATAAGCGCTTCCCTGGCAAGCACAAGGGCATGAGTTCAATGCCTGGTTCCACCAAAAAAAGAAAAAAAAAATCAAATGTTAGGTCACAAGACAAGTCATCTTTTCTTATCACAATGAATGAAACCAAACTGATAACAGGAGGAAAATTTGAAAATTCACAAATACATGGAGGTTAAACAACATACTTCTGACCAAACAGTGTATCCAACAAACAAACAAACAAAAAAACCCACAAAAGGGAAATAAAAATACATAGAAACAAATAGTACAATGAAAGTACAAAATACCAAAACTTATGGGGTGTTGCTCTAAGAGGAGTTTATAGTGATAAATGCCTACCTTAAGAAACAGGAGGTGGGGAGAGATAACTCAGTGGCTTAAGTGCCTGCGTGGCAAGCACAAGGTTCTGAGTTTGATTCCCAGTCAAAAAGAAAAAAAAGGAGTGATCTCAAGTATAAACAAAATAGCTTTATACATCAAGAAACTAGCAAAATTGAAACACAATACGACCCAAATTAGCAGAAGGGATCGGAGAAGAGAGAAAAAAAATATTTTAAAAATCCAATACAGCACTGTGTACTATCAAACATACTTTCTTTATTGTATGGGGAATCAAATTCAAGACCTTATACTTGCCAGGCAGGCACTTGAACCACTGTTTAGGGCTATATTCGTGGCCCTAAACATGCTTTCTTGTATAGTTACATATTTGATCCCTACAAACTATAGCAGTTGTTACTATTTTGCTTGAAAAATGAAAGTGCTTGTGGGTTTACATCTATACTGGCAAAGTTAGTAGATAGTAAGTGTAAGACAAAAACGCCCAGTCATTGAATTTCATGTCAAATGCTTTTGGATTGAACTGGGGTGAGTATGTCTCTGATGTGACCAACTGAGAGGAATACTCTTCTCTGGAAGGTAAGTACTTGGAGATAACCCCAGAGGAGCGCTGAGCGTGCCTTGGGCAAGCGCTGCGTCACTGGAGTGAGGAGTACTGTCAGAGCATCTACTTAGGTGCACAGAACCTGATCTTCTTTTAGTTTTCATTAGTTAATGAATCTCACTTTCATTCTCTGCCTAGAACATGAGCTGTGAAGCACATGAAGGTGCGGATAGGGGTGGGTCTGCATGAGGTGGGGATAAGGAAGAGACTGGGCAGAAGGGCTGGAAGCAGGGTGGGCACAGAGAAGGCAGCGGGTGACGTGACAACCTGGGTCTACAGGTGACAGAGGGAGCTGGGTGGTACTGAAAGGCACAACAGTTGGTAGAGTCACAGTGACCACTTTACTGAAGGTGGGGAGCAAGATGAATGCTGAAGTCAGGTGCTCAAGGCCACTGGGACAGTAGAGGATAGTGTCAGAATCTACTGTTCATGGGAACCTGAAATGAGCCTCATGTGCAGTCCCTATGGACTCCTTCATTCCCTCTATACTTCACACTTTGCATCTTTTTTCCCCCTGTATTTTAGGGCAACATCTACAGGGTGTTCAGGGTCTCACTACTAGACTGGACTCTTAGTGATTCTTGTGTTTACAGCCTCCCAAGTGCTGGGATTACAGGCTCGTGCCACTATGTGGTGTCTCAATCGCTGTCTCAGCACACTCCTGGGCGGGGTCAGCATGGCAGGCCAGGGGACAGAACCCTGGCCCCCGAGCCCAGACCTTGCATTTGAAGAAGCTGAAACATCATCTAAGGCAGAGTCCCACAGAAAAGCGTTAGAGCTGTGAATGTCACTCTTGAGCTGTTCATCCTAGGGTTGGTACTCCTGCTATGCTCCTGTGTGCGTGATGGGTGCTGGTCACTGAGTTGCTGTCTCTCTGGGGCCCCTGACACCGCTCTGCACAAAGAACTATTCCTTCCTGTTCGAGGACATTTCATCTTCTCCAGGGCTTCATTCCCTGGGCCCTTCCCAGCAGCCTTGCGTACTGATCACTGCTTTTTAAGAAAAAGAGAATTTGTAAATTCTCCTGCAGTGTCATCCCTGCCCAACACCACCATTCTTCATCCCACTTGTTCCCGACGCTGTCCCAGACCTGGCCACAGACACTGGGTGACATTCTCTGTCAGCTGGGCTTGGCAAGGTGGCTGTCTGGAAAGGCAGAAATAGGCAGCTTCCAGGCAGGGTCCCTCCTCAAAATTCATCTCCAGTGTTCTCTCAGGTATGTAGAATAACCCTACTTGGTAGATCATGGGACTCAGATTATAGTGATACCTGAAATTTCCCTAATTGCTTCAAACAGATTCTGTGATCTGAGTCCATCCTAACTCTCCCTCCTCTTTCCTTTACATCACAAAACACTCACAAGGGCTCCCCCGCACCCATAACCTCATCTTGACACAAAGGTTCTCAAACTTGTTTGGGCAAAAGATGGCATTTTATTTGTATCAGTTTTAAGATCCAAATACCAAATTTTGTGCTAATACAGATTATACCTCATGAAAGTATATTAGAAGTAAAGAAACAAGCAATGTAAGAAAAAGGGGAAAATTTAAAATTAAGGAAATTTTAAAAGAAAAAAATCTTTATTTTTATGAAAAAGAAAAGTAAGATGATATAGCAAAATCAAATGCCATCCAGAAGCTTAGCCTTCCTTTTCCAAATGAGAATGGAACAATGGAACATTTTGGCAGTGGAGCCCCTTGGCATGCTATTGAGAGAAGGCAGCATTTTAAGGAGAGAATGGAAAGAGAAGGGTGGGAATAACATGGATTAAACACTTACTACTGTCTAAGGGTGGGGCTGTATAGCTAAATCGGGGTGTCATCACATCAGGAAGTATTAAAAATGAAAGGGCATCCCCTGAAGCTCCCTGAGCAGCACTTTTACTCTGGAGGAGAAGGAATGTATAGGAGCTAGAAGCTGACAGTGCCCATGCTATGCCCATTATAGTTTGAAGCACTTTATATGTATTAATTTGTGGGGCCCGTACACCATTCCTACGTACTCATATCTTTTCTATTTTGCAGTTGGGAAAACTGAAGCACAGGGCATTAAAGATCTGGGCAAAGTCAGTAGAATGAGGATTTGCAGTCTGTGCTTTTAGCTGTTGCTTTACACAGTCTGAGAACTTCCCCACTTCCCCTCTACGTGTGGCTTCACTGTGTGTGTGTGTGTGTGTGTGTGTGTGTGTGTGTGTGTGCCTGTGCACGGATGAGAGCCTGTCTGTGCTTAGCAGCACAGGAGCTAGCATTAAGCTCCAGTAGGCTTCCCCCCGCTGTTCCATCCTTGGCACCTGGCACATTGCTCAGGAAGTGCCTGTTGGTTTTTCTAAGTACAGGGCTTTTGCAGATCCTTTGTCGGCAGCTATTTTCTGTCTTTTGTTAACATCCAATTTTCTTTTTTATTTGGGTGAAAAATGATTTTAGCATTTGAAACAGCATGACTTCATTATTGATTTTTAAAATCTGTCCCTATCAAATTTTCCTTATGGTATTTTGTTATACCTGATATATTTAGTAACATCTTTGTAGTCTTTTTTTTCCCTTAAATCTAGGATGCATTAAAAAATTCTACATATGCAAAATAATGATATTTTTATTTTAGTTTATCTCTTTTACTGTATAATAGAGGTTAAAAATGTGCCCTTTGATAGCAAAGAGCTTTCTTTTTGATGCACTGAATAGGCAAAGAAAACACCATAATGTGAAATGGTCTTGTTTAGAAACCAATTATAAGGAGCATAATTATTTACTAATGAAATATGTATGTAATAATACCTAGCTTTGGTGCTTCTAAAGGCACTGTAGACAAATGTATAACCAGTGATAATCTTTCATAAAATAAATTTTAACAACTCATCTATTTCTAGAGTATGTCTGAAAATCTCATGACAGCTAAACTCTCGTAATAAAAACAAATCCATTTTTTTCCTGCTACTAGTCCACTGTCTTACTGGTGTGTGTGTTGAAGTGGTGGAGCAGCTCAGAAAGGTTGCTTTTCAGTCTTAAATTAAGATCTATAGGTCCCTTTTTCTGTCTACAGATTATTCTTAAAAATTCAATGCATAGATTTTTCTGGACTTGAAGGCCAAGACTCTTTCAGTTATGTTTTCCATTGCATTTTATCTTAAGAATGAAAATGGAAAAAAGTCCTTCTGATTCTTCTAGGAAATGCATCACTATGAAACAGCTCATTGTCCACCTCGATTTTGCCAAGCTGCACATGACCTGCCAAGCGAGTGAACAGGTCAGTGCTGTCTTAGCATGAAGTAGGGCTGTGTGCTCTGGGAGAACAGAGAAGATGAGGCTTCTGAGCTTTGTCCCTCTCCTTTCCCTGCAGAGGCTTTGTGACAAGCCTGTATAGTCTGGACAGATCAAGCTGTGCAGCTCAAGTGTGGCAGCTGTGCCCTTCAGCCATGGCTTTCAGTGCCCCAGAGTAGGATGCTGGAATTTTACAGGCACCAAAAGGCCCATTGACCCCCAATACTTGCCTCACTCAGGTGACGTCAGAACCAATGCTCTTAGCCAAGCATCTTGCTTTATTGAAATAATCTTTCATGCTTCCTTTGATCCATACAGTTTCAATCACCTCACTTAAAGTGTCGGTCAGTTCCAGGATGTTTATCCTAGAACACTTTGTGCTTCTATGATAAAATACCACAGGCCAGGATAGTTTATAAAGAAAAGAAATCTATTCTTACAGTTCTGGAGGGGGCCTCTGAGCTGCATTGTCACATAAAGGAGGGCAGAAAGGTGAGAAAGTTCAGGCATGAGCACACAAGATGAGTCACTTGCTTTTAGAATAAATCTGCTCTCTTGATAGCTAACCAACTTCTGTGACAATGACACTAATCCATCTGGCAGGCAGAGCCTTCATGATCTAAACTCCCAACACTGTTGCATCGTGGATTAATTTTCATCCATGTGAACTTTGAGACACACGTTCAGATTATAGCTCAATTTTTTTTTTTAAGAGAGGTTTACTTGAATCACAGTTTGTAGAGGTTTCAGTGGTGTGGCAGGTGGGCATTGCAGAGAAGCACTCCATGACAAGGAAGGGCAGGCAGAAGGCAGCAGGCAAAGCTTATAGCTGCATTTTTTTTTTTTTTTTTAGCGATTTGAGCATTTTTAAAATTGCGAAGATCTTAGTCAGTGGCTTGTTATAGTTTTAGTGGTGGCACTTATTGGGTGTTGTACCACCTGAGGTGTTAGCTTTAATGACACATCATCAGTCTTGGCAAGTCTATGGGCTTTGAAAAACCTTCCTCTTATACCCTTTCAGCTTTTCCATTTGCTATTGCTCCACATAAACTCCACCCTGAGGGCCATCCCTGTGACTAACTTGTGCCCCCAGAACATGTGTCAAGCTTTCTTGCCAGTTGAAATTTCCTTTGCCTTAGATATTTTCCCACTCCCCCCCACCTGTAGAAATCTAAACTGTTTTTAGGGTTCAGTCCAAAGGTTTATGCCTATCTAAGATCTTCTTTGATTATGCACATCCATAAATCATCCTTTTCACTTTATGTAGGTGAAAGACTCACTTCCTAGTGGTTATATATATATATATATATATATATATATATATATATTTTTTTTTTTTTTTTTTCATTTTTAGGGCAGGGTCTACAGGGTGTTCAGTCTCACTTTAGATCAGACTCATAGTGATCCTTCTGTTTACAGCCTCGCAAGAGCTAGGATTACAGGGGTGCGCTACCATGCCCAGTCTCAATTGCCATCTCAGTGAGCTCTGGGGGCAGGACCAGCATGGCAGGCTCCAGGGATAGAACCCCCTGCCTCTGTGCCGGCTTGCAAGCTGAGCTATTGGCTGGCCCTAGAAATCTTTAAAAAGTGGTGTCTAAATTTCTTCTCTTTGTTATGCTATTTCTTATTTTTATTTTTCTTGTTATTTATAAGCAGAGATCATTCCAATTCTCAAATAATTGCTTTTCATTGGGCAATTTGATAAGGAATATTCGGCAAAAGTTAACTCTAAATCAGTTGCAAGAGGGCTGAGGTGGAGCCATGCTGGTATGCACCAGGCAAGATGGTGGTCACGGTGGCCGAGTTGGTGCTGTTGACCCTGAGTCGCTGCATACCTATCCTTTACTTCTCATTTTATCTTTTCTGGACTACCAGGACCTAACCAATTTTTGCTATGTTAGTCAAAGACTTAACCAATAGTCAAATCAGGATTCACTGTGGAGAAGACACTGCAAAAAATACTGGCTCACCTCCAAGGAAGAGAAAACGCAGAAGCACCAGTGTTAGAAATCTCTCTTCATAGATACTTATTCTGATGTAGGATGATACATTGACCATTATGCTGCTATTAAAAGGCCTGGGATGATCTCAAGAAATATTTGGTGTCCTCCAATGGTTTTATCTCTGAAAGAGGGTGCACGAGAGGAAGACCTAGATGTGGTGGAGGCTCAGATTGGCTGAAAGCTTCCTGATGATTATTGGTGTTCGTACCACATCTACAATGGACAGAAGTTAGTAGTTCCTGGGCTGTTGGGAAGCATGGCACCGTCAAATCACTATTGTCCTGAAGATTTGTTAGACATCAACATAGCTGCTGGAGGCTTCCAGCAAAGGCAGGGGGTGAAGTACCACCTCCCTTTGACCTTTTGCATCCATACTGGTTTGAGTCATTACCTAACTGTGGGAGCAGCAGAAGGATAAAACAAAAATGAAGTTTTCTACTAGTGTCCAGACCAAGTGGCTTGGGATCCAGCTGCTATAGATATGTTTATCACAGTTGCTACTTTTACTGATTGGTTTACCTTTTATGTCAGCAATGTTGTGTCAGGTGGCTTCCCCATCATTAGAGACCAAATTTTCAGATTTCTTCATGACCCAGAGTGTGTAGACATCACTGAGGGTATTACAGTTTCTGTTTCCACATTGTTTCTGCCAGAATGCAGCTCTGTATACCCACCCCGTTATTTCTTCACATACTGAATCAGGATTGAAATGTCAAAGGATGCACTTCCTGACAAGGCTTGTCAGCTGAACAGTTGCTACTGGAGAATAACAAATGCTAAAGGAGATGTAAAAGAAGTTCGGGCATCTGGAGTTGTTGGTGAATTTCCAATCATCAACCCAGGTCAGGTATATGAATCTACAAGCTGTACCACATCCTCTAAAACATCAGGATATATGGGAGATGAGACCGCCCAGGACGCCAGATCCTGAAGCAACCCAGAGATCAGGCCCAGGGTGGGACCCTTCAGCATAACTCCCTGCAAAGAGGCTAAAGTCAAGACCCACCCATGATTCAGGAGCAGAACATCTTGCCAGAGTGACATAAAGGGTTTACCTGCAAGGCTGCAGCAGGAAGAAGAGGAGCACAGCAGCCAGACCCAACCCACACCGCCTGGAGAAGTCTGAACTTCCTAGATCCAGACTTGGTGCTAAGGTAATAACTCAATCTAAGCTCTACACCAAAGGTCAAAAGTTAGTAGTATACAAAATGACAAAGAGAAGGAACAAAAATCAGTCTCAGGCACTGAGTCTATCCAGTACAAATGCAGAAGACACTAGCATAGAGGAAATTGGAAATCATACACCTGAAATCTCTGGAATAATAGCATTGGAAGTAAAGAAACAACTGCAGAAAGGTATAGAAGAGATCAGATCAGAAATAATTTCTGAAGTAAAAAAGTAGTGATAACTATAATCAAAGAACTATTAAGTGCTTCTAAAGAATACACTGGTAAAAAAATAGAGCAGAATATAAAAATGATGGAATCCTGAATAAGCAATATAGGAAAGAAATAGAATGTATGAAACACAATCAAAGCCGGGCGTGGTGGCGCATGCCTTTAATCCCAGCACTCGGGAGGCTGAGGCAGGAGGATTGTGAGTTCAAGACCAGCCTGAGCTACAAAGTGAGCTTAAGGCCAGCCTGAACTGCATAGCGAGACCCTGTCTCAAAAAAGACAAAAAAAAAAAAAAAAAAAAAAAAAAAAAAAAAAAAAAAAAAAAAAAAAAAAAAAAAAAAAAAAAAGAAACACAATCAAATTGATATACAGGAAATTAAAACCTCAATCACAAGCCGGTAAATCAATTTGAGTGAAAGTGAAAATAGACTCTTTGACCTTAAAGATGCCTTTGTAGCTAGTGAAAAAGTAAACAAAGATCTCTTAAAAACAACTAGGATGCAGGGATAAATAATTCAACACCTGCAAGACAATGCAAAGATGAAGAATGTGAGACTAATAGGCATCAGTGAAAAGGAAGGAGTCAATACAAATGATATAAAAAGAATATGGGCAGAAGCAATAGCAGAAAACTTCTTAAATATGGGGAAACAATCTGAAATTCAGGTAACCAAAGCATATAGAACTCCAAATAACATCAACCCAATTAAAACCACTCCCAGACATCTAATAATCAATATCTCAGTAATTCAGCACAGGAACAGTATACTAAAAGCCTCTAAAGAAAAGAAACAGATCACATTTAAAGGAAAACCTATCAGAATAATAGCAGATTTCTCTTCACAAACCATCAAGTCAAGAAGAGCATGAAGCAAAGTAGTTCAAGTCTTGCGAGAAAACAAATTCCAACCCAGACTGACATACCCTGCAAAACTCTCTTTCAAGTATAATGGAGAAGTAAAATACTTCCATGACAAAAAACAACTAAAGAATTTCATGATGACAAAGCCAAGCCTACACAAACTACTAAATGATGTTCTAGAGAGGGAGCAAAATGATCACAACCCCATGAACAAGAATGTAAAGAACCCACCAAATAGGGCAAATAATTAAACACAGGAGAATAAGAGGTGTATAATAGTAGTCTTTCAGTTATTCTTTTGTGTACAGCAGCAAAATATTTCCATCAACACACTCTAGAAATGGACTTCTCTTACACTCTATCATGATTCCATATGGATCTACAGGGTGGATTTCAAGGAAATAGCTGTAGCTTAGTCCCACAGGTGACACTTGGTCACCAGTAAGTGTGTTGGTCATTATCCATGATCACGACAAACTAGAATTTTGTGAGATATCCTATCCCCAAACTGTCAGAAGTGATGGTTGTTTATTTGTCATGCCAGTATTTATTTTATGTTTTATTCTTAGTACTTCTTTACTACCATGAAAACTTTTTCTTAGTTCAATTGTGTTGAAACATTTAATTTTTAATTAATTAGTATTTAATACTGTTTAATCTTAATTTTGTTTCAAGATTTATACTATATTTTTATTACAATTTATCTAAAAGACATTGTATGATATTTTCTCCTAGTATTAGAAACTCTAAAAAGTATATTTCCATTTTCTGTTAACTTTATATTACTTCTTCCCTGTCCTTTATACACATACATATATATGAAAAAATGTGTATAACCCAACATACTGTTTTATAGAAATCTTCAATGACCTTTTTTTAAATTTATTTTTTGTCCTTTTTAAAAATTTTTTTTTAATTTTTTACTTTATTGAAGTATAAATATCAATGAGACAGTTTTAAGATACCTTGACAAGATGGATTTGATAAATTAATACATTGCAAACTGTTTTCATAATGTTTTGGCA
>PVKA01018212.1:0-44287 GCA_004027165.1 Ctenomys sociabilis
AAATCAAGGTAGCACATGGAAGAGGGAAGCAGTTAATGGTGATAGAAAACAGTAAAACAGCAAGAGCAGAAAAGGGAGGAGCAGCAGCAGAGAGCAGGCCTCTCTCCCTTCTTCATATTGCATTCAGGCTGTCCGTGGGTGTAGCACTCACACCCATAATCCCAGCATTGGGTCATGAATTAATCACAAACTCTAGAAGCTGCCCCAAGACTGCAGGAGGCTTTGGGGGAACAGCTAGACACAAACCGTAACAATAAGCAAAAACTCAAGCTTGTGAACAATGTTTAAAAGTGAAAGCACAAAGAGATTTTCTAGCTACTAAGTATATTGATGTCAGTTGTGCATTCTGGAGTTGGATAAACAGCACAGAATGAGTTCAAGGTCCCACAGTAAGATGGACCTGAGTTAAATTCTATTGACCACCTAAACTTCTTGGATCCCTACTCTGATTTTTGCCACATCTGGGGTCTCATGGAATCAGCATTAGTTCAGAGACAATAGTTAACATTTCTCAAAACACTGATTATTTTTTCCCCATTGCATAATTATTACAGTGATAAGAAGCCATGCGTTGCTTTTTGGATGGCTGGAGGAAGAGCATACAAATTTTCTACAGTGTACAAGCTTCCTCCAAGGAAACCCAGCTTTCTCTTCACTCTAGATGTTTTAGGCCCATAAACTTGTCAAACTGGAGAAGTGACTTCTATAATTGACATTAGATACTTGTTTATGTGACCTGGAACTTTTATATTTACAGGTCAAGCAAGATAATAGCCACCTTCCTATCTATGTCACTTCTAGGAACACTGAGATTAACTAAACAGGACCATAGGACTACAACACTTGGACTGTTCTGATTACTTTCACTGGCTACCCCTAGGGAACCTCCAATTTATTTATGTCACTGAAGTGTTATCACTTGGCTCTTCCTATTCCCAGACCCAGTTATTCCCACCACATTTAGGTTGACCAGCTGAGCCACTGTGGTTTCTCCTCTAGATCCCCAAAGTTTAATTTCCCCTCTACATCAAAACAAATAGGTCAAGCATTTCCATTTACACCCTGTGAGCCAATTTCTGGGCCATTTCTACGCCAATCAACCAAACTGATACAGCTCTCCCTAATTCCCCAAGTTCCAACATTAAGTGTAAATTTTCTGTTTAGCAAGGCAATATCAATAAGTTACCCCTAACCATATTGATGCTTCTTCCACCATTATTCCTCACCTTTAATATCCAGTCCTCTACATTTCCCCCAGATTTTCCTTATATAAATTAATAAACTCAAGAATTCACTTGGAATGTAATATACATCCTCATGTATCATAGTTTATATCTCACATTAATAGATTTGTTGGGACTCAAGATTAGTTCTACGTCTAGAAATGAATAGGAATAGTTGGGGCAGTTCTTTAAAAAACTCGGCATCACTCATGCGACGCTGCATGGCAATTGCTTTGGAAGGTTTATGCCAGCAAAGCAAAGTTAATTCTCCCAAAATGAAGTGAGAAGGCCACACCACTATAGGTGAGGGTGTCACTGTAGATGGAGAGATCTACCAGCAGGGTGAAAATAATACCATCACTTAGGGAGGGAAAATCAAATCCTACTTGTGAAGGAATCACAGAGGTCAATTTCCCTGGTGTTAGAGAGATATATTCTACTGGGGCCAGGACAACCTTTTCCACTGGAAAAGAAGGCACATCCAAATGCATGAGCTTAGTGTCCCCAGCTTCATTATGGTATTGCCAAACATCCCATCTCACTTCATAGTACTTTTTTAATTGTTTTTTTTTTCATTTTTATGTATTTTGTATAGGGACTCACTACACAGATCAGACTCGTAGTGATCCTCCTTTTTTTCAGCCTCCTCAGTGCTCGGATTGCAGGCATGTGCCTCCATACCTGGACTCAGTTGCAATCACAGGATCAGTGCACTCAGGGGCAGGCAGAAGCACCATGCAGGACCAGGGATTAATCCTTGGCCCCTGTGCCTGCCAAAGCAGGACCTGACAGTATTAATATCCTCACTTTACCATAAGACATTTGCAAGCATGAGAGTTCAACTCATGTTGTAATCCAGCCAACTACAAAGATGAGGTTCTGTGTTTAATTTTCAGCAATTTCAGCCCTGTGTCCATAGGAGTCAGTGCTCTCTCTCAGAACACATACATGTTCTTAGGTCATTTATGTGTCACTCCAATGAGGAATTGAAGCTGATAAGCTCATTCTTTCCTTTACCATTTTGTCCAACAATATTATGAAAAAACAATCAATGTCATTATTTTCTTTTTGTTTTTCAGAACTATCCTAAATCTAATACTTACACAGAATTGTGTAGCACCTTGCTTCTGTATAGTAGCTGGTCAAGAGTATCCTAATAGTTTGTATATCTGCTGTGAACAGCTCATGCCATGGACTATCAGTGCTTTCTTTATCACTGGAAATAGTCTAATCAGACTAGAGAGTCAATTTCAGAAACTCAAGATCAATTCAAGAAACTCACTCTGAATCTGTTCCCATAGAATCACTCTCAACACCAAGATCCATGTTAATAATGGTTCTCCAAAGAAACAGATCTAAAAGGATAGAAAAAGTTACATGTGAAATTTATTACTGGAATCAGTTCACAGTATTTGCCATCTGAAAACTAGGGAACCACAAAAGCCAATTGCATAATTCTCATTCCTAGTCTGAAAGCTTGAGAACCAGAAGCACAGATGCCTAAGGGTAGGAGATGGGTGTCCCACCTCAAACTTGCAGAGTAAAATTTCTCTTCTTGCCACTATTCTATCCAGAACCTCAACAGGTTGGAGACACCCACCTGTTCTGATGAGGGCAATCTTTATTCAGTCTACTACTGATTCAAATACTAAACTATTCCAGAAATAACTTGAACTTGCTAAGAACTTCACAGACACACCCAAAAATAATGTCAGCCAGTTCATGTTAGCATCCCTTAGTCAACTTGACACACAAAATTAAACATTACAAAGGGACTTAATATAATAGCAAAGACCTCAGTATAATAGTAAATTATGCAAGTTTCAGGTTTGAGATAGGTTTGTGTTTCACCTCTCTAAATAGTTATATGACTGTAAAGAGTTGCTAACTCTAAACCTCAACTTATATGAAAAATGGACCTAATATTACCTACTGTGATGGGTTGTTGAAAGGCCTAAAAATAATAAGTATAAAGTCTCTAGCATCTAGTAAAAGGTTAATAAATGAAAACTGTTATTGCTAGACCTGTAAGACACAGTATGAGAATATAAGAGCATGTAATAACTAGTACAATATTACAAAGTTTCTTTTAAGAAAAGCTTTCAATGAAAGAGATTTATCAATAATGTCAAAATCCCAAGAGAGGAAAAATGGATAAATCCTGGGTGACCTTTGAATGGGTTAATATGAGAAATATGATGGTGCCAAGCATCTGATTGCAATGGACAGCCTTGACCACAGGACTTAAGTGGAACAATTATGCGAGAGTCCCTTCAGATAAAAGTTCCTTGCAGATGTGGATCACTGAGGAAACTGAGTGGGTTCAAGGAGCGTTTCTTCCCTGTTGTATCTATCATGTTCTCTTTTACATTGCCTGTTGGTGTAAGCCAACAGTTTGCCCCACTCTCCTTGAGAGAATGTAGATCCCAGCAGTGTCTATTAAGATACCTTCCTTAGCAAGACTGAAGTCTACATTGAATTGCATAAGTAATTTCTATAATGTAAACGTATACAGTGACCCATATAAGTGACTAGGACACAGATACCAGATGGGTGTGATGCTAGAAAATTTCATCAGCTGCCCTTGAATCACCTTTAATTTGATCTCTTGGTCTCCATGACAAATTCCCCTTGTGGATCTGTAATCTCTTAATAGCAAGGACACTGTTTCCCTGGGTGTATCTACGCAACAAAATTTCTTTCTATTATTAAAGCTCAACTATTCTTTGCTTTTCTGACCTATTAATGGCCTCAGTAACATGCTGCATTTATCATTTGTGATTAGGTTTGAACCTAGATGGCCTTTACATGACATACAATAAACATTACTAGCTTTGATAATACTAATTCAGAAATTCCTCTCATTTTGGTATGCTGAATATTGAGTTTATTTTTCTGTTCTCTAGGAGAAAAGATTTAATAAATAATTTAAACTCTGACCATGATCACAATGGTATTTTTTATAGATTTCTTAAGAGAATAAAAACTTTTCAGATTTTCATCTCCTTTCACTTTTAAAATTAGCAAAATGGGTGGTTTTCAAACAGATCATTAGAATCATCTGAGATATTTTTAAATGCAAATTTCTGCACTCTGCTCCCAACTTACTAAATTAGAATCAGTATTTAAATTTATAAATGTAAAATTCTCCCTAATAAGTCTTGTTAAGGCTTGGGGATAGAAGTCCCCCAAAGCCTCATGCAGTCATAAGTGGGACTTTTTCAGAGACGGCTGAATCTAGAGTGTATGACTGACTCACGATACAAAACTAGGATTAAAGGGGTTGGGGGGTACTAAATCAGGGCACTGATTGGTTTGGTACCTCCTTAATCCCACTAATCTGGACATAACATAAAAAACAGAAAAGAGGTTTATTTTTTCTTGTTGCTTTACTACTTTCTGCATGCCAGGAACTATTTCTTCTCTGCAGTGCCTGTCTGCCACTCTACCCCATCTTAGAACCAATCAATTATAGTTTGGAACCTCTGCAAGCTCAGTAAAGCTTTCCCTGTTTAACTTTGGGTATTGGATATTTTGTCTCAGCAATAAAATAACAATAACTACAACAAATCTTTTTTTTTTTTTGGCCAGCTCAGCTCACCCTGAGGGCAGAGCTGGCACAGCATGGAGTGCTGGGAATCGAACCGCAGTCCCCTGCACCTGCCTAAGCTTGCCTACACAGTCACTTTAGAATGCTGATCTATCTCACGGGCCCACTACAACAAGTCTGACAATTAACCAAGATTGGAAACAATGCAATTAACATTTTTTGAGATGGATCTCAAAATCTTGACTGTCCTGCCCCAGTGTCCCTAGTAGTTGAGATTACAGGCAACCATACCCACTTATTTTGAATTATTCTGCATTAGCCAGTTTAGCCTAAGCTATACTGTGGTAACAAGCTGCTTAACGATCCCAGTAACATGCCCAAAATACCTATTTCTTATTCTTAATACATGTTTGTTATAGTTCAGCTCAGGCTCTGTTCCATGTTCCACCTACTACCTTCTCTACAGAGCCCCTTCTGACAGTTTCATCTGGGACTTTACCTGACTTGCGGCAGAGGGAAAGATGCTATGGAAAGCCATGAGCTGACCTGAGGGTACCTTCGCATTCAACTGAGTTGAACAAGGATGGACAATATTCCTTCTGAGAGAGAACAGGAATAATTGTCAACAGTAACCCAACCTACCATTGCTCCCCCCAGCTTTAAAGATTGCATCATAAAATTAATGACTCCCATGTAGATATTAAAAATAATGTTGATTACATGGATTATCATTTTAAAATTATCTTTATTAAAATATAATTGCTACATAAAAGTTGCACATATTTAATGAGTATAACTTGTGAGTTTGGACATACATATTCACTGTGAGACCATTACAATTGTGGTAATAAACATATTCACAAACACCAAGAATCCTTTTGCTCCTTTGTGGATATTTGTTTTGTTTTGTGGTAAGAATGCTTAACATGAGATCTACCTTCTTAATTTTTTTTTTGAGTGCTCAATACAGTATTAGTGACTTTAGGTACTATGTTGTATGGCAGATCTCTACAACATATTCATCTTGCATCAGTAGAATTTTAATGGTTCCTATAATAGTCTGTTAACCAGAACTTAAGAGGCCCTTAAAGGCAGATAGATGACCTATAAGGAAAATCCAGCAAAGCATGTAAAGATGTTTAAAAAGCGAAACAGGAAAGAGAGAAGGAGACAATAAAAAGCAAAAAGGGCTTGATCTTGATGAACTTCCTCTGAGAGACCTTGTGTAAAAAGCCTCAGGACTCACCCCCTAGGACACAGGAAGAAGGGTCTTTTGTCCACCTCTGCCTTCCTTACTGATGGAGGGTTCGCTCCCAGGAGTTCAGTATTGTGAAACTTTCTGGTTTATCATTTACAGCTAGGCAAACTCTAGTAACACTGGAGAAGCCGGTGGACAAAGGATGATGACTTGCTAATAGGGCAAGGCTTGCAAGAGCCAAGACGACAGGGAGGAAAGTCAGCCACATCTGCCGGAGTTGGTTCTGGTTCCATCCATTTGTTATATTTGTGTGTCAGGTTTTTCCATTTCTTTAAGCCAGTCTGATCAGTTCCATGGTGGGTCCAAACTGACTGTATTCATTCACTCTTAGTACTTAAAAATGCCCTATGCTTGACCTCAACTACTAACTCAAATTAAATGTAAGTGGCTACCTGAAAAATATGGTTGAAAAAGAGCAAAGATTAGTTTTGATGGACAGTGACCAATTATACTCATGCAAAAAAGGACAAAGGGCATCACTATGTTTGCCATATATCTGTTACCCTTTATCTTAATACATTAGTGGGCAAAAAGTGATACTAAATAACATTGTTGATTGACTCAAAGCCTTATAACATTTATCTAGATTGCTTGGGCAGGGTAATACTACTTGGGAATTGATTCTACAATGTAAAATAATATAAAAGAATATGAACTAAGCAAGCATGTGACTCTCAGAGGCAGGAAAATGTTAATATCAAGAAAAGACATTCCCATGTCCTTTAAGGGTGATGTTAAGGACATATCATGTCTCCATAGCAAGTAAGCGTAAAAGGCATTACAGGTAAATGATCCTATTTTAGGAAACAAAACTCTAACAAGAAATGAGGACAGAAACAAACAGACTAATTTGTTCTTTTTCTGATTCTGAAATTGGTTTCTAGGACTTCACTTTTCTTTTTTCTATGAGTCATATGGAAAATGAACATCTATGTACAGCAGCCGCTAAAAACAGGCCCTACAGAAAGGTAAGCTCCGGCTGGCACGGCTTCGCTTTCTAATTTAATAGAAGGTGACTTTTGCAGCTTCTCCAGCTTGGATTTCTTATTTCCAGTTTGGGATTCAGCTTCATTAACCAAACTTTGCCTCAACCTGGCATGTGGGTTCTGAGTCCAGCTTTAACTGATTTAGGCGAGTTGACTCCATGTCCCCCGGTCTGACCCTTTCTGGGCCTGCTTTCTATTTATAGCTCCACCTGATACCAGTCTTTCTTCTTCCTGTCCGGTTTTTGCTGCACAGGTCTTGTGCACACCTGACATTTCCTGACCCTTAGTCAGCTTATCACAAAAATTAGACCAAATAGCTAACCCCTCAGGGAAAAACAAATGGAAGTATCTTGCCCTTTTCTCAGAGAAAGGCATCTTTAACACCCTGGTCAAAATTTAGCAGCAGAGTGTAACTAAAAACATTTTTCTGTTTTCCACAGGAAATGAAAGCCTTAAAAATTTGTAGCCCCTGAGTGTTCTCTTAGATGATAAGCTTTATGATCCCACCACCATTTAGCCAAAAGCAACATTTTACAGACTCAGAATATTTGAGAGAATGTCATCGGAGATTTATTTCAGCTCTCGCCAGTGACGTGAGATTATGTACAATTCCTTGGATTCCCCGCGGGCAGCTCTCACATGAACATGAAAGTCATGCCAATGAGAGAGCAGCCTCGGGCCTGGCTCTAGCATCCGGCTGCCCTACTGGGTGGCCTTGACCATGCTTCTCTGCCTCTGGACATATTTGTGTGGTCTCTGGTTAAATCAGCATGAGACAGTGGTTGGGAAAATTACACATGTAAATATAGGCAGAGCACCTCACCTGGAAGAGAAATATTCTTGTTTACTAAGATCAAACAAAAGGCTGAGAAAGAATTTTAGAAATCAAAAGGTTAAAGGTTCTTCTTGGTGTAGTTGTGATGAATTTAACACATGGCTCCAAAATTATTTGGTCCTCAGCCCATCAAGGGATGGAGTCCGTGTGTCCCTCCCTGGTGGAATTTGTAACTACTCTGAAACATACAGTAGGTGGAAGTCATGCATTCCAACAACATCGGAGGCTGAGTCAAGAAACCCACACAGCTTTGCCCGTTCCTTGCCACGGTCCCTCTCAGACACCAGCTTTATGCTATCAAGACCAGAACCCCAAGGAGACAGTGTGTGTCCCAGCCATATGTCCCCTGAGCCCAGGATTTTACTTCCCAGCCCACACAGATGATTAAAAGAGTCCCCACCTGATTCCAGACATAGTCATTTTAGCGGAAGCCCCGGATGCTGGGGAGTAGAGGAAAGCTACCCCACTGTGGCTTATCCATATTTGTGCTTTTAGCATTGATAAGCATAAAAGAGCGGCTGTCTTTGCTGTGTTCAAGGTGATTTGTGGAACAGCAGGCTCTAACTGGAGCAACAGCAAGAAAAGAATGGAAAGAGTCCAAAAGGACAGGACATGGGGTTCATTCATATTGAACACCTGGAATTTAAGGACATTAAGACTTAATTTTAACACCTTATAAAATATTCTCACCCAAATTTCAAAAGAATTCTGAAATTACATAAATCATTACACAGGCTTCATCGGAGACTACATATTGAAATCTAATCTTTAGTATCATCATAATTTACTTTTTAAGAAACACAGATAAGGAGCCGGGGAGATGGCTCAGTGGACTAAGCACTTTCCTGGCAAGCGCAATGGGCTTGAGTTCAATCCCTAGTTCCATCAAAAAAAGAAAGAAAAAGAAATACAGATAAATAAATTTCAACTATGTGTGTAGTATGAGATCAACATTTACAATAGGTTCTGTATCACTTAGCACCCTATGAGAAGATGGACATAAAGCTTCCAAGTATGAAGACTCACTTATAGGGCTGGGGAGATAGCTCAGCAGCATAAGCACCTGCCTGGCAAGTGCAAGGACCCAAGTTCGATCCCCAGTACCTCATGCCAGCTCTGAAACCAGGTGCCACATGCCTGTGATCTTAGTACTGGGGAGGCTGAGAAAGGAGGATCACTACAAGTCTGAACCACAAAGCAAGACCCTGTATCAATATATATATAGAGAGAACTCACTTGTGGTACACACATACACACCCAGTACTGGGGAGCTGAGGCAAGAGGATCGCCACGAGGCCCAGCTCAGCATGGGCTGCATAGTGAGTTCAAGGCCAGCCTGAACTGCACACCAAGACCCTGTCTTTAAAAAATACCCCAGCAGAGGATCATAGGTACAATTCCACACAGAACAACTTAAAAATTTAGTGAGAACCTGTCTCAAAATAAAAATAACAAAAATGCTGGGAATATAGCTTAGTGCAAAGTCCTTGGATTCAATCCTCATTGCTGCAAAAAAAAATCATTTTGGATGCCTGCTAAAAGTTTGATTGATTTGCAAGGCCTTTCCTCAGAGATTCTGATTCAGTAGCTCTGCATTTTTTGTCAACTACATCAAAAGATTCAGACACTGGCAAGAGAGAGGGAGGAATTAAATACTCCTGAACGGAGGGCAGAGCACGCAGAAGCACGCACTGCTGCTCCTGGCCCCCAGCAACCTACTTTGACTTAACAGAAAAGATATTTCTATAAAATAATATGCAGATAGCTTTTTTACTTCAAGTTGTGTTTTAGGCTCTAATTCATCAGAGCTGGTATTTTTCTTCTTTAATTTGAATTGTCAAATGAAAAAAAAAAAAAAAGAAAAGAAAAGAAAGAAAGAAAAAGAAACTAGTCCCAAGAGTCTGAGCCTTCCCAACCAGCAGGAGAACTTAAGCAATTTACTTAGTGGTGGATCTGATTAACAAAGCTCACTTACAAGTTAGATGAGCAATATATTCTATAGATGAAGTGAAGAAATCAATGTCTGAGAATTTAATGCTTCTTTGCAGGAAGATTAAAGTGAAGCTCTATGCCTCGCACTGGATGGCTTAGCCCAGGAAGCTTCTCCTCAGTAAAATTACAAAAACAAAGTACAGGATGAAATCTCTAAAAGATTTTTTCCTTCACCTGTGTGGCTTCCCCTCTTTCCTTCTTTTTGTGGGTTTATAAATGTACAAATATTCATTCAAACCTCTTATCATATGCAGAGAAACATTTTGACTATATATGGTAGGCTTTCTCCTCTCTCTCTCTCTCTCTCTCTCTCTCTCTCTCTCTCTCTGCCTTTCACCTGCATGCCAGCAATATAAAGCACACTAAATTAAAAATGCATAATCTCAGAAGGACAAAGAGATATAAGGTAACATTAAATAAAAGAATAAAATTTTAGAAGCTAAAATTTCTATGGTCAATCACTAACAGACTTAGAGTAGAAGGGGCTAAATTTGAGTTCAGATGTTAAGATGCCCCCAAAGTGGCCAGCGACTGCTTCCCCAGAGTCACAGATTCAGGCACCTAGAGGCACTAATGCCCTTGATGGCACAGTACAGGAGAGTATGAAAAACAGAAAGCTTGGTTAGATGTTTGTAGAGCACAGTCAAAACCCAGCTCCTTGCACATAAAAGCTAAGAAGCCTCACTACTCTTCTTTCCTGAAATACAAAGAAAACAGAAGCTTTTCTTAGGAAGCACAATTGTATCCCTAACTATGAGGTGATATACTCTATGAAAACAGGAGAATTATGAAAGTATTTGTGGAAAATGATGAAAATTCTCAGTCCTGTCACTCTACCATCACCTGCTTCATTTCCCTGTTCCTGCCCCTGCAGCACCTGTAATCTGTCCTAACACAGAAGCTGGAGGCTGTCTTTAAGAGGACCCTGCTTAATCTAAAGGTACAAATTTGTGGTCATTCAAATTATAGAGCATAGCACATTCTACATCATCAAGTCACATGGAGAGAAAACATATTTCTCAGGCTTTCACAGAGAGCAAATTGGTCAAGCAATGGCCATGACTCATCCCCATGGCTGACACTGACAAAGGATCTACAAACTGTGGTACAGAGTTTCAGGGTAAATCCTGAGGAGATTTGACTGACCTTGTCAGATACAAAAATTACATTTCTTGTCTTGCTCTATTTGCTCTTAACCATCCAGCAGAAAAGTATAAAATGTAAAGCCATATTGATATACTGAGTTATGAAAGGCTCAAGTCAACAACTTCTGACATTG
Source organism: Ctenomys sociabilis (assembly GCA_004027165.1). Lineage (NCBI taxonomy): Eukaryota > Metazoa > Chordata > Mammalia > Rodentia > Ctenomyidae > Ctenomys > Ctenomys sociabilis. The sequence continues at coordinate 11,124 of PVKA01018212.1, forward strand.
CCAGTCTTGCAGATAACCCACTACTATTATGGGCTATTGGACTATATTGGATTATTTCACTGAATTCACACACCCACAATATTTAAATGACAATGGAATGCCCATCTCTGACAAAATTAACCAAAAAAAGAGGATACAAATGAATAATCATTTTGTATCTGTATATTCAAAATAGTTAGGATAGCTATAAAGCTACATTCTCTTAAAGATTTGTTCTAATAGTGTTTGTGGACAGGATATCTTGTCTGCATCTTGTACCACTTGAATAACCACTATGAAGACAACAATATGCAATGTATTACTTATTGAAACTGTCCTACTAATTGACTTTGAAACTGTCCCATTGGTATTTGTTTCTCAATAAAATTAATTTTTTAAAAATTATAGAATATGATAAAGGAAAGACCCCCCCCGTGGGGCCCACAATAAGACCCTTCACACAGGCGTGAGAAGCTTCGGCCTAGCTTCTCAGTGTCCCCCTCTTGTCTATAGACACACACTCAAAGATCAGCAGTCTTTGGAATTGTAGCTAATGTTAAAGAAAAGCACCTAAATACATAAGCAGATAGATTAAAAAAGAAAAAAAACAAAACAGAATAAACAAAAAATTCAGGAAGCAAAAGACAATTTGAAAATAAAAACATAAATAACATTGAGAACCAAAGAGCTTTCAAGAATAAACCTATGATGTAACTAAAAACATATTAGATGAGTTAAAAATAAGTTTCAAGCTGGGTGTGGTGGCACATACTTATAATCCCAGCACTTAGGAGGATTGCAAGTTTGAGGCCAGCCTTAAATTACAGAATGAGACCCTATCTAAAAGGAGAGAGAGGGAGAAAAAAACAAAAACTAAAATAAAAAAATAAACTTTAAGACATACCAAGTATGGATGCTCCCCTTCCCCAAAGACGTTTGATGATAGAAAAGACAAAAATGCCAAAATTAGAGGACTGATTCAGAGATCTACGTCTGTTAAGTAGCATTCTAGAAAACAGCAACTGAGACGGTAAAGAAGATGACATTATCAATGAAATAATAAAAGAAAAATCTCTGTAAGTAAAGAACATGTTTCCAAAATGACAGAGACACTAAATGCCCAACCTGATGTATGAAAAGAACCATTCTCCATTGTTCTAACAACTGACACCAAGACTTTTTTTTCTAAAAATTAATTCAAAATATGGCTCCAATACAACAGAAATGTGTATCTTGATCATGGAGAAGTTCAAGGAAAAAAAGAAAGTCTCGTCATGTGATGACTCAGTGTCCCTGGTCATTCATGTAGTAGCTCTGCCATCCTTTAGTTAAAATACCACCACCTGCAGTCTATGCAAGGTGAAAGTTTAGAGGAAATAGCTATTTCATAGATGTCATATAGCCCGCCTAGTGTAAGAACCCAAAAGTAGAAATAAAACCTGACAGGTATAGCAGATATAGTAATACATAGAGAAACAGAACCTAAGGATTAAACAACAAATATGAGACAAAGGAGAAAAGATAGGGGAAAAAGGCAGGGGAAAAAACATGCAAGTATATACACAGAATGGCTGAGGTGACTGAACTAAAAATTTCCATCAGTTTTTTTTAAAAATAGCAGTTAATGTGTATGATTTTTACCTTGACTGTATGCTGATATCTGTGATCTAAGCCACTATATCAGGGACAGCAATGTGCAATACAAAAATCATGCTTGAATACTTGTTGTCTTGTTCTTTTAAATGTGTACCATTCCTATTTGCAATTCTAAAAAAGGAGAGGGCAAGGAGAAATGCTGAAAAACATGACAGAGGCAAGACCATTCACTTATACGCACTAGATTGGTAAGACAATGACCCTGAGAAACATCAGGAGATTTTTGAAACAAGCAGTTAAGTGATAGGATTCTCACCCCAACTAACTATATATGCTGCTACCTGTGAACCAAGCAACTGCACTGAATTTAACAAAATGTAATAGAAGGGTCACACTCCAAATGCCTGCCATTCTGGTCTTCTAAATACGTACTTCTTGTCATGACATACCAGCTATTACTATACTGCCCTTTTTAAAGGGTACTAAATGAAAAATAAGACAAAAAAAAGTCACAAGACAATCATGCTACAATGCTACTATGCTGTATATGGATGGATTTCTAAATATCTATGTAAATATATGCAAGTGTTCATTCCTACTTTTTAAATTTTTCCTTCTTCTTCATATTCTGTATGGACTTAGAGTTTAGTATATCAATACTTGATGGAAAATACATGTTCCATGTTATGCCTGTGATGTCTGATATTTAGACTAATAATATGGGTAAACAGAACTGCATATTTGCAGGGTAATAATAAACTTCTCTTCTGGAGGGTTAACAACCTAAATTTTCAGATCAAAAATTGGAGAAAAAGAAAGGCTGCAAGGTCAGCCAACATTTTGGCCCTAACCTTTCAAAGTCAGTGAAGACTCAGGACATAGGAGAATTTGTAATGTAACATCATATAACTCAGTAGTGTCCCAAATTTTCTGATCAAGGAGACTATGGGACTACAGAGGAATGTGATCGATGATGTATAGTGTGCCTGAGGAGAGTCACATGGAGAGAAAACTTTCTCTCAGGCTTTCACAGACAGCAAATTGGTCAAGCAATGGCTATGACTCATCCACAAGGCTGACACTGACAAGGGATCTACAAAGTGCAGTACCAGGTTACACGATAAACCCTGAGGGTACCTGACTGACCTTATCAGATTCAAAAATTACATTTTTTGTTATATAGGTCTTGCTTTAACTCAGTCTTAACCATCCAGCAGAAAAGTATAAAAATGGATGTATATAAAGTAAAGTTATATTAATATAAGGAGCTATGAATGGCTCAAGTCAACTACTTCTGTGGATAACCCATTTCTATTGTGGATTGCTGATCTGTGTTGGATTGTTTTATTAAAAAATATGCAATTAGCCATCCACATTTTGAAAATCTGTAACATATGTGTCATTGTATGTTACCCTGTTTATGTCATTTTTTCTCTATGTTTTTGCTTCTATTTTTCACTCTTCAAGTTAAAACACAAATAAATAAATTAAAAAATAAATAAACAAATGTGTACCATTTCTAATGTCATATCAATTATTACTTTTTTTTTTTTTTTTTTGGCTGACCCAGGCATTGAACTCATTCCCTTGCACTTGCCAGGGAGGCACTTATTCTGCTAAGCCATCTCCCCAGCCCCCATAGCAATTATGACTATACTCTCTTCAAATTAAATTTGCTTTTTAAAGATAAAAAGAAAAAACTAGAGGGACAAGAACAGAAATTTAAGGTTTGTGGAAAACAAGTGGTAAATATGCAATCATGTGTCCAATCTTATATATCTGTTTATTTGAGCAACAGATTTGACAATAAAAATAAATAATATATCAACCATTGTTAATCAGCTATTCTTGTTCAGAAAATCTAGCATATGTATTGTATGTTGGCCTGTTTTTGTCATTGATTCTGATTTTGTTCTTGGTTTTGTCTTTTACTTTTCAAAATGAAATAATAAAATTTAATTTAATTTAATTTAAAAAAGAAAACAATTCCCCTATTTTCTTTTGTTTTGTCAGAGATGGGTGTTTCATTGCCATTCAAATATTGTAGGTGCTTCAGTTCAGCAAAACAACCCAATATAGTCCAGCGGTCCATAATAGTAGTGGGTTATCAGCGGAACTGGCAATATCAGAAGATGTTGACTTGAGCCTTTTATAAGTCAGCATATTAATATGGCTTTTCCTTTTATACTTCATGGTTATACTTCTCTGCTGGATGGTTAAGACCCAGTTAAAGTAAGACCTATATAACTAAAAAAAAAGTTATATATGGCATTTTATATATGACAAGGTCAGTCAAATCCCCTCAGGATTTACCTTGAAACCATGTACAGCAGTTTGTAGATCTTTTGCCAGTGTCAGCCCCCTGAATGAGCCACGGCCATTGCTTGATCAATTTGCTCTCTGCAAAAGCCTGAGTTTTCTCTCCGTGTGACTCTCCTTAGGCACACTCTCCATTGTCAATCACTTTTCACTGTGGCCTCATAATCTCATTGAACAGAAAATCTGGAACACCCCTGAGTTACAGAATGTTACGGTACAGTTTCTCATATGTCCTGAGTCTTCATTGACCTTGGAGGGGTAGGACCAAACTATTGGCTGTCCTTGCAGCCCTTCTTTTTATCTAATTTTTGGTCTGCATACTTAAGTTGTTAACCATCCAGAAAAGAAGCTTAATAATATTATTACCCTATAACAGAGGCAATTAAGCTTAACATCACTATCTGTCTGAATATCAAATACCTCAGATGTAATATGGAACAGGTATTTCCCAACAACTATTGATATTCTAAATTTTAAATTAAGGACTATTTTGTAGAAAAAAATATATATGTGTAATAGTTAAGATAGATATACAGCTACTTTCTCTTAGTTCAATGAGAAGAGGGATTTGTACTAAGAGAGTTTAGACAAGATATCAATCATGTCTGCATCTTGTACTCTGAACAACTTTTTAATATTAATTTTATTGAGAAAGAAGTAGCAATGGGTCAGTTTCAAAACAGGTTAGTAGGACAGTTACAATAATTAATACATTGCATATTGTTGTCTTTGTACTAGTTATTCCTAGTACAAGATGCAGACATGGTATCTTGTCTAAACTCTATTAGTTCAAAATTTTTCTTGTACAAGAGAAACTACTTGTATAGCTACGCTATTTTGTATATACAGATACATATATTATTTTTCACTACAAAATGGTCCTTCATTTATATCCTACTTTTTTGTTTACTTTTGTCAGAGATGGGCCTGAGTTCAATCCCAGGTTCTGCAAAAAATAAAAAAATAAAAAATGCCTATTTTGCACTCTGAATAACTACTATGCAAACAACAATATGCAACGTATTGATCATTGTAACTGTCCTAATGACCTATTTTGAAACGTTCTCATTGCTATTTCTTTCTCATTAAAATTAATTTAAGCCGGGCGTGGTGGTGCATACCTGTAATTCCATCACTCGGGAGGCTGAGGCAGCAGGATTGTTGTGAGTTCGAGACCAGCCTGAGCTACAAAGTGAGCTTAAGGCTAGCCTGAGCTGCATAGTGAGACCCTATCTCAAAAAGCCAAAAAAGAAATAAATAAAAAATAAAAGAAAGAAAATTAATTTAAAAAAGAAAAAGAAAATCAGAGCTTAAATATTTTTAGAAATACAGTCTTTAACTGTGTTCTTGACGAAACATATCTTGAGGTAAAGGTTGACACATTGCTAATTTATTATGATAAATGTAAAAAAGTAAGCATAAAATAAATGAAGAATAAACACTAACCCAAGGTGGTTGCTGAGTGTTTAACCAGCCACCCTTGTTATCAAAGTGTGATCTTCTCAGAAGATCATCCAGGGACAGGTTGTGTCAGTTACTCTTTTTCTTGCTTGCTGCAGGAACAAACACCCATCACTCAAAATGAAGGAAGGAAAGGTTTATTTAGCTCACAGTCACTGGAGATTGCAGTCCGTACTTAGCTGGCACCAAGGCACAGTGGCACGTGGTAGAGAGCAACCTTTCTTGGCAGCCACAAAGAGCAAGAGGAGCCAAGGGAGGAGTAGCAGCAACAATGGAGACAGAAAGGAAGTTTGCGTCCCTTAACTTGCATTCAAGTTATTCACCTCAGACTGGGTGTAGCATTCACACCCATAATCCCAGCGGATCATGAGTTAATCACAAACTCTGTAAGTCTGTACCATGACTGCATGAGGCTTTAAAGGGACAACTAGACTCAAACCCTAACACAGATTATATAAATGACATGACCTGAGATAGTCCACAGTGGTCAGAGGATGGGGAGAGGACTCGGTCAGTGGCATCCATACCTGCTGGCCAAAGGTTCACTTCCCATTTTTTCATTAAGCAAATATTGCTGTCAACTGGCAAGGTGATACTTCAGCACCAATAAAGAAGCCCTGGACATCAGGCAAGCTGCGCACATGGGAAGTAGGGTGGAGATGAAAGGAATGGGCTTTTGCCTTAGTGCGGTAAGTGAGGGGCTGTGAAGAGCAAGTCACTGGAGAGGAAAAGGATTAATAGCTAAACTTTCTAGAGACAGAGGATGACTGAAGTAGTACATAAGTGGGTTGTAAGCAAGGAGCTAAACAATACCAAAAAAAGCTAAAATAAATGAAATTGCCCATGAAAGAAACAGAATCACAGTCAGTAAATATTAAGATAAGATTCTTACAATATAAATTTAAGTGCTACGTAATACCATATTCCCCACCCCACCCCAAATAAGACCTACCTGAAAAATAATCAGCCTTGAAAACAAGAGAACAAACCTGCCTTACGAAGTAAGCACCAAGCAGGAGAATAATGCTGGCAGGAGGGCGCAGAGAGGCTGACCTGGGCTGGCATGTTTGACTTCTACTTTTCAAGGCTGAGTGTTTTCCAGTAGGTCTTATTTTGGGGGGAGAGGATACTGGTGTAAAGGGAAAAACTTCAAAACAATTAAAAAGGGCCTGGGGAGATGGCTCAGTAGAGTAAGCGCTTCACTGGCAAACGCAAGGGCCTGAGTTCAATCCCTGGTTCCACCAAAAAAATCAAAATAAATAAGACAATTAAAAGTTATTTATGTCATAGAATTCCTTTTTATGGATGCTTACATTTTAAACAAGAATCACTTTTAGTTTCAGCAACGTCTAAATCAGGGTAGCAGAAGCAAGTAGTAATTGTTTTATGATTGGCTCATTCCTATTTCCATGTTATTAATATTCTGAATGTAGGTAATCACATAAGTGTTTCAAATTAGCCAGCAATCATCAAATTTCATAGTTAAGGAATATCGGTTGTTGAGATTTACCATATTGGGAAATAAAACAGACTTTGAAAGTATATTTATTGATTTTCTTTAAAATAATAATGGTAAACCCATTGTGTGTCACCAAAAATAACATTTTAGTTAACAGCCAACTACATCTAAACAGAATATTTAAGCAAAAACTGTAGCACTGATTAGCATTTTTGCAACCTTCTTAGCCCTCTGCCTTATTTGAAGGCAGTTCATTCCTAACATTTGCTTCTATATTCATTTTCTGTGGTATGTTATTTGATTATAATCTCTGGAAAAAGAAGTGACTTCACACAGTAAAGTTGAGAAAGAAAGGAGCATTTTAATTGCCTTTCAGATAATTACTTATTCTACCTTGGTCCTATACCAAAATGTGAAATCATACCCACGAACTTTGCATTCCATTACATTAAAAGTCATTAATCAGCCTTGTACTTTGAGTGGACTATTTGGTTAACCAAGCGTGATTTTGTAACATAGTGAAATTAGTTATGGTGCTCCACAGAGACAAAACAAATATAGGGAGCAACAAAGAGAACAATATAAGAGGAGATTTACTAAAGGAACTGGTTCACAGAATTATAGCCACCAAGAGGTCCCAGGACAAGCCATCTGCAAGCTACACCCCCCAGCATGCCAGCAGCATGGCTAGGCCAACAGCAAATGCATTCGAACCTGGGAAGCTCATATTAGTCTGAGCCTGAAGGCCTGAGAACTACAGGGTGCTGGCCCAAGTCCTGGAGTCCAAAGGCTAAAGAACATGGACATCTAAGGGCAGGAAAACACAGAGAAAATTTTTGTCATTTGCTTTGTTGTTGTCACTGCTGTGATGTCCAGGTCCTGCCCAAACAGGCGATGCTGTCCAAATTTTGTTGAGAATGGACTTAGACTCTCACTGCACCAGCCAGTCTCTTCTGCAGACACCTTCACAAATTCATGGGCAGTGCTTCACTGATACTCTAGATGTTCCAATCCAGTGAGGGAACAACTAAAATTAACAAGCATTAGGGGCCAGGGAGATGGCTCAGTGGAATAAGTGCTTCCCTGACAAGCACAAGAGCCTGAGTTCAATCCCTCGTTCTGCCAAAAAAAATAAATAAGTAAACATTTGAAACAAGCATACTGGTTATGTGAAAAGTGTTGGTTCACTGACATATTCGTATTTTCAATATGCAGACACATTTCGTAATAAGATAATTTTAAAAGATCGCATTTGTTGCAGGCCGGTCTCGAGATAGCTTAGCAGACTAAAGTGCCTGCTTAAGCAAGCTTAAGCAATAGTGGTGCACATCTGTAATTCCAGCACCAGTGAAGCTGAAAAACAAGAGGTTCACTACCAGTGCAAGCTGTGTAGTGAGACCTTTAACAATCAAATGTATTTAAAAGAAAAATGATCGCATTTGATTTGTTTTTGTTTTTTTCGGCAGAACCAGGGATTGAACTCAGATCCTTGTGCATGCCAGGTAAGTGCTTATTCTACTGAGCCATCTCCCCAGCCACAATGATTGCACTTTTTAATGCCACTAGTCCCTTTAGCAAAGTCTCTATAATTATAATGTGTACAAGTTTTCCAAATTTCTAACTTTGGTATGAAAGTTCAGATATTTCTATTAGCCATAAAAAAAATCTTCAGTTGCTTTTCAAAAAGGCCACCTAACATCATCTGTTTTCAAGAAAATGTCTGTGAAAGGTTACAACAAGCCAGGCATGGTGGCACACATCTGTAACCCCAGCACTCAGAAGGCTGAGGCAAGAGGATTGCTGTGAGAATCTGAGACCATCCTGGGCTACAAAATGAGTCCAAGGCTATTCTGAACTACATAACAAAACCCTGTCTGAAAAAGACCAAAAAAAAAAAAATTTAAATACATTTTCGTTTGCTCTTGAGTTTTTCCATGAAAAAAAAAAAAAAAAGACATAAGTGCTATAGTTTCACTCATGATTCAAACACATCTGCTCTTCTTCCAAATTACTAACACACTTCAGTATGCGACTGCAGTCCTTGATGCGCCGTCCCTCCTACTTTATCATAGAGAACATTAAAATGGCAGGCACTCCAGAGTGGAAACGTAATGAAATTAATAATGTTCACAATGTATAAAATATTTTCATATGTAACTGGCATTATTTTTAACTTCAAGTTTGAAGCTAAAAGGCTGTGAAGAAATGCAGTGACTACTAGTAGAGTTTGCTGCCACTGCCTTGTTGCAGTCTAAAATGCCAGAAATTTTATCCACCATGCCTTATGGCCATGACTGCAAATGTCAAACCAATGAAAAAGGTAAATAAGATTTTAATACTGTTAGGAAAATAGCTACGCCCTCTAAGATACGCAGAAAGTACCGGAGGGTCAAGGGGGCTGAGGCTTGTACTTTGAGAACTGTTAATGTAAAAATCAACTGTCCTAAATGATTAGAAATAGTAGTCCTATGCTTTGTTTGACCAAAGTAACAAAGCAAGATCTCAAAATTATGTACATCGTATATAGACAGTAGAAGGCAGAAGTAATGACGCTTGACAACGAGTCGACTGCCCTTCTTTGAATGCCATCCCCCACTTCTCTATTTTGGAAATGATTCAACTCCCTTCAAGGCTTGAACAGTATAGCTCTTGAAGCCTCAGCATCACTTCCACCTGGAAAGTTGTTAGGAGCAAAAATCCTGAAGCTCATACCCACATATGTTAACTTAAACTTATTGTGAAAGCTGCCCAGGAACCATTTCTCTCTGTGTGTGTCTCTTTGCCTCTCTGTCTCTCTGTCTCTATGTCTCTGTCTCTGTCTCTGTCTCTGTCTCTCTCTCTCTCTCTCTCTCTCTCTCTGTCTCTCTTTCCCTCTCCCTCTCTCTCTGCCTCTCTCTCTCTCTTCCTCCTCCTCCCTCCTTCCCTTTCTCTGTCTGTCTCTATATTTCTCCCTCTTCCTCTCTCTCTCTCCTTCTCTCTCTCCTCTTCTCTCTCTCTTTCCCTCTTTCTCTGTGTCTCTGTCTCTCTGTGTGCCCATTTCTCTGTCTCTCCCTCTCTCCTTCTCTTCTTCTCTCTCCCCCTCTGTCTGTCTCTGTCTCTCTCTGTGTGCCTCTGCCTCTCTGTCTCTCCCTCTTTGTCTCTCTCCTTCTCTTCCTCTCTCTCCCACTCTGTGTCTCTCTGTCTCTGTCTCTCTCTGTGTGTGCCTCTCTCTATGTCTCTCCCTCTCTCCCTCTCTCTCCCTCTCTCTCTCCCCCTCCCGCATCTCAGATATTCCAAGAGATTCTTCTCTATATCCAAGCATGAGAAGCACTAATATAAATCACAGAAGACACAGCATTAAAAATTGTGAGTGTTATACAAACTGACATTATAATAACTAGAAAAGAAAGTCCTTTCTGGCAAAAGAACTACATAAAAATAGTTATTCATGTATTTGGCCTTGAGGGTTTTCTTCCTTACTAAATTATTAAGCTTATCTTACTCATATTTGTATCATCTACAGTAGGGGTAGCATTATTCTTCCTGTTAGTATAGAAACACATGTGCTCCATGAAAAAAGTATTTCAAAGTGCAAATCCAGGAAAGACCTGTATTGAGTAAGGGAAGACAGTGAAAGGTAGATATGGAGAAAAAGTAGCAAATAATAGTGGGTGGAGTTAAAGTATCAGATGAGCTCTTTATATTTCATACAATACACAATTAAGAATCATTATAGATTCTTGAACATCGAAGCAGCACAAGGAAAGGCATGCTAAGAATCAGTTTTCCAACCTAGTATACAGAATGAATTGAAAGGTAGAAAGGCCAGCCAGTCGCATTTTTTCTTCATAGATTTGAAAAAATGAACAATGTCCACAAAGTCTTGGGCATTTTTCTGGTAATAGTAAAAGCCAAGATAAAGAAAACTGCAAGAATAAATTCATGGTATTTTCATTATTTGTTCCACACAAAACTTTTACCCTTAGTGCTTCAACCTTTCTTTTCCATTCCAAGCCTAGTGTTAATTTGCTATCTCCAACTCTGATCTCAATAACCTATCTTCCCATCTGTTCTCCAAGATCTTCTATTAAAGAAGAATATCTTTTCCCTGTTTTCTATACTTTAACTACCTATGCCTACTAAAATTTCTAAAACATAAGAAAATGTTCTGGACAAATGTCTGTGCTGAAGTAGAAGAGAAATGGAAAAGCCTTATGTCCCAGTCTCGGAGTCTGTTTCCCTTCCCAGACCACTAAGCAGTTATCACAGCTTCTTAAAGATGAATCTTCAATATCTTATTACAAAAACAGCAAAGTGAGCATTAAGAAGAATGTATATAATGAAAGTAGATACAAGCAATGTCTGAAATGCAGCTTTTTAAAAGATGAATAAGTCAAAAACACAAAGACCTTCAAGCTAAAGTTGAGTTTATCTGTTTTTATGTTCAAGGGACAGAACCAGGTCAGAATGTCCTGCTGGGATTTATCTGTCCTGGAGTGGAATTACCTTGGGTAAAACTAAAAACATTGAATGCAAAATATAAGCTAGCTATAGTTGGAGAAGCCCCTCAGGTTTGACCCTTAATTAAGCCAAGCTAATTACATAAATAAAAGATTATCCAAAGCTATCCCTATCAAAAGCATTCAAATTACTCTGTGCTTCTGGCTGCAATTACACTGGAAAGTGGAAACTAATAAGCCTTTAGAGAGTGACCCTAATCGGGTGCCAATAAGCTCAAAGGAAGGCAGTGCTTCACCATTATGGAGTGAGAACAGCCAATTCGAGAATATGGGGGCTTCAGCATCTTTCATAGTGCTCCAGTTGAAGACAAACACGCACATTTGATTGAGATGTTATTGTGAAATCCAAAGCTTTTTAAATGTTCAGTAAACTTTTTAAAACAAAAAAAACTCCAAGGAAAAGTTGTTTCTTTATAGCATATCAGCATTCTGGTATGCTGAACAGTTAGGTTACAAGTTCAAGCCTAGCCTTAGCAACTTAATAACTTAGTGGATCCCTGTCTTGAAATACAAAGTGGGCTAGGGAGGTATCTCCCTGAATATACCTTGAGTTTAATCTCTAGTACCACAACAAAATAAAGAAGGAAGAAAGAAAAAAGGAAAGGAAAGAAAGAGTTAAAAATCCTTGAAAATTCTATACTATCTTTCATTTAAACATGTGAATTCAAAACAGTGCTCATGGGTTGGGTGTGGTGGTCCACAGCTGTAATCTTGCAGTGAGATGCTGAGGCAGGAGGACTGTTGCAAGTTTGAGACCAGCCTGGGCTACAACATGAGCTCAAGGCCAGCCTGAGCTGCATAGTGATGCCCTAGCTCCAAAAGACATTAAAAAAAAAAAAAAACCTTATATATTTAATTCAAAACTATTACATATTTATTATATAAGTATACAAATATCAATAGGGTCTATTTTTATTCATAGTTAATATCTAGCACAATTCTAGATAACAAATCTATAATTCTGAATAGTGCATACATATGGTTCCCTTCTTTTTTATTTTTAAAGCAAATACAAAAAATAACTTAAAAATTACAAATGAGGGCCAGCCCCAAATAGCTCAGAGGATTAAAGCACCTGAGAGCAGGCACAGGGGCCCACGTTCAGTCCCCTGGCCTGCTATGCCAGCTCTGCCCCCAGGGTGCACTGAGACAGCAATTGAGACTGGGCGTGGTGGCATGTGCTTGTGATCCCAGCTCTTGGGAGGCTGTAAACATGAGGATCACTACGAATCCAATCTAGTAGTGAGACCCTGAACACCCTGTAAACCCTTCCCTAAAAATACAAAAAAAAAAAAAGAAAAATTACAAATGATACATAATTTCACTAAAAAAACTGGCAATATTTATTATTTGCATGGTGTTACCTTTGACATAGTTGGTTAGATTACCATATATGCATGCAAAATTGGAAAAAGAAAGAAAAAAGTTATAAAAAATTAAGAAGAGGAAAAAATAAAACAAAATTTAAGCATTAAATGCTCCTTTCCAAAGACCAGCAGAAATCCATAGTTTAATTATCCACACTATCTTGCATACACACACAGATATATTGCTTTCTCCCCTCTTCTGTCCTTCTCTTCATCTCAGTAATTCCTTCCTTTTGGATAGATTCACTCCCTTTCACATCAATGATTGCATCCTTCAGATTTTATTCACTCTATCAGGCTCTTACACTAGGGAGATAATACAATATTTGTACATGCAGGTCTGATCTATGTCAATTAAAAATATGGTCTCTAGTTGCATCCATTTACCAATAAAGGCCTCAAATTTATCTTTTTTAGCTGAATAATACTATATGGTGTAAATATGCCACATACTTTGGAATCAATCTCACAAAGGAAGTAAAATACTTACATAATGAAAATTATAGTACTATGAGAAAAGAGGATTTCAGAAAATGGAAAGATATTACTTGCTCCTGGATAGGAGGAACCAACATTCTGAAAATGGCCATACTCACAAAATGTTATATAGATTCCATGCAACCCTGATTAAAATATCATTAGTATACTTCACAGACCTAGAAAAATTTCCTAAAATTTATCTGGAACCAGAACAGGTCCAGAATAACAAAAGCATCTTGGGAAGCAGAGGAAAGGCAGGAGGCACCACAATCCCTGACTTGAAATTATACACAAAGCTCCTGTGATAAAATCAGCATGGTACTGGAATAAAAATAGACTTGAGGATCAATGGAGCAGATTAGAAGATGCAGACACAATCCTAAACACATTCGGCCACCTTATCTTTGATAAAGGGCCAAATGAGCTCACTGGAATAAACATAGCTTCTTTAATAAATGGTGCAGGAAAAACTGGCCTTCCACATGCTGAAGGCTAAAAATAGACCCATGTCAATCACCGTGCACTAAACTACAATTAAAACGGTCAAAGATTTAAACATTAAAATAGAAACACTAAATCTCCTAGAGGAAAATGTAGGTATACATATTAAAGATATAGGAGTAGGTAGAGAATTCAAGAATAAAAACCAAATGGCACAGGAAATACTTCAAAGAATCAACAAGTAAGATCTTATCATTTTGAAAAGTTTTTCTACATCAAAAGAAATGGTTCCCTTCTTTGTGAATTTTATAGTCTAATAAGGAATATGAAGAAAGAAGATAAAAGCATGCAGGAGAAGGAAGAGAAGATAAATAAGAGATGAGGATGGAGAGGAAGAGTTCTGCACAAACATACAAGAATACAAAGTAAATGCATTGCGAACCAAAATGGTGGAGTTGCACTCACCAGCAAAATTTAGCCTCTCTGATACCTGGAATCTAGACTCATGGAAAATAAATGTTGATGAAAAAAAAAAAAATAGATCTCAGGAAGGAACTAAAAGAAATATTAGAAACTGTGGGAGAAGTTTGAGAAACAGAGCACAATTCAGAGAAAAGAATGAAGCAGTCTGTAAGCTCACCCTTCCTCCCAGGAGGGGAAACCCATCTCCACAAACTCAAAGTAAGCCCCAGGTTTTTTCCAGGGAAAAACAACAGCCCAGACCAGCAGTGCTAGGCCCTTAAAAGCCAATAACTATTATAACTAACTATAAACAACAACTATTGTATATTTTTATACAAAAACAGGATGAGGTTTCACTTTGAGGTAACACCTTCCACAGCTGGAGAAGGAACCCATTGCAGTGCCTACCCTATTGCCTGAGTTTTTAAGCAGGTGTCACTTCAGGAAGGGGTTGACTATATAAAATTGAGGCTCAGAACAGTTACAAAGAAACTTTACCTCAGAGTTCCTAGTGCAACCTTCCCATGGTGACTGGGTAAGAAACAGATAAGGGAGACAATTGCAGATCGTGTAGGCTAAACACAAACCCCTAAGAAGCTCAAGCTCAGACTTCAAAGGACACAGGGCCCCATCCCCTGTGGTGAGAAGCCAGAGCACTCTCAGAAGCAGCTAGATCTAAAAGGCATACAGTTAAGCACTGTGAGCTACTTTAATCCTTGCTCTGCTGCCAAAACAAAGCACAGGTCCTGATAGATTCCCTGCTGAATTCTACAGGGAAGATCTAACTGATACTCATCAATCTATTTAATAAAATTGAAAAGGAAGGAGCATTTCCAAAATCATTCCTGGAAGCTAATATAACTCTGAATCCAAAACTAGAAAAGAGGACGATCAACCAATCGCTTCAATGAGCACAGACATAAAAATCCCTAACAAGAAAAAAAAATAGTAAACTGAACAAACATTTCTCAGAAGTCCAAGTGGCCAATAATTACAGAGTACACCCAAAAGAATATATACACACTTCAGGAAAAGAAAAATAGCATGACTTTTTTTCAACAGATGGTGTTGGTGTTAAACTCACTAGGGGACTCTAGAGGATGTTGTATATCACAGAAAACCTATTACATTGCCAAACCTTAAAGAAGAAATTGAAAATTCATGTGCAGCAATCTCACTGAGCAAGGTTTCGCAAGCAGCATATACTGTACTAATAAATGTCATCATCAGACAAATGAATAGAGAAAACATGGCATTTATACACCATGAAGCACTATTGTGCCATAAAGAGGGATAAACTTGAGTCATGGGCAGGAAAATGGGTACAGCTCAAGACCACAGTGTTAAGTGAAATAAACCAGACATGTAGACTTAAATACTGCAAGGTTTCTTTCATGTGAGAAACTCAAATTATTAATAAAGAGCAAGATACACGATAGATGAAAAGAGGCAGGGAGATAAATCTTTTCTAAATGGGAAGGGAACTAAAAGTTTGATGGAGGGAGCCAAACGGTGAAAAGGGATGGAAAAGAATGTAGGTGGGTTCTGTACATGTACTTACTCCCCAAAAGGAATGTGATCACTATGTACTACAAACAAGTACTAATGCAAAATAAGGGCTGGGTAGATGGCTCAGTAGAATAAGCGCTTCCTTGACAAGTGCAAGGGCCTGAGTTCAATCCCCAGTTCCATCAAAGAAAGAAAAATAAAATGGGGAAAAATAAAAGTCAAACAAAAAGCAAGTTACTAATAACAAATAGAAAAAAGTAATGGCTAAGATAGACAAGAACTAGGGCATAAGCATACACATTACAATAAGCAGCTAGTAACATAATATTAAAGTTGAGAGCCGAGAATGGAATACTGCCCATGCAGAGTAGAGAGTGTATCTCTCCCCTGTCAAAAGATAAGCAAAGTTAGACTTCAAGGAAGGAATGAGCTATACATGTTCAAGGATGTAAGAGAAAATAAGTGTGGTTGAAACACAGTAATCCAAGAGAATTGGGGCTGGTGAGATAGCTCAACAGCTTAAGCACCTGCCTGACAAGCACAAGGACTCAAGATCTGTCCTTGGTACTGCATGTTGTGCCACCCCAAAACTAGGTGTAGTGGTACACGCCTATAGTCCAGCGCTGGGGAGACTGAGACAGGAGGACCACTGCAAGTCAAACTGCATAGTAAAACCTTGTATCATCAACAAAAAATAAATACATAAAGGTGAAAAACAAAGAGAAGAGAGGTAAGGGATGGGGTTGAGGAGGATAGATCTCAGACCACGTCTTATAATGAGATTTGTGGTTTTGAGAGAGAGAAAGAAGTCAGAAAGATGTCAATGGATATGGTAATTTCAATATTTCAGGTGATATAATTATACTAGACTCAGGAAATGAGAGTGTCCACAGTCTCACTGGAATTGGTAGGAAATCTTCATCTCAAACACCTTGTGAAAGGGGAACGGAAATGGAGAGTTTGCTAGAAGGAATTTAAAAACTCAGAGACCTTGGGATTTCTTTTTGAAAAGCAGAAAAGACCAAAGTAAATTTGTATTCTGAAGATACTGAATGGTCCAAGGAAAGTGGAGAGGTTGATGAGAAGCACGGAGTGGGTACAGACCACGAATGCAAGTTTAAATATAAGGTTAAGGAAGTTAGACCAAAAATAGCCAAAAAAAAATATAAAGCAAAGAACGGTTTTACTGGTGGGAGCTTTTCCCCTGTTCTTCAGCTCAAAATCCCTGAGCTACTCCTTTGTATGCTTTTACTATTTACCTCCTGAAGTTTTCTAGACTTAAACCATCAAAATACCGTATCCGCTTTAAAATCCCCAAGGAGAGTTATTTTTCTAAATCCTTAATGTTTGCAAAAACTTCACTGCCAATTCAACATAAAGACATTTTAACAGCAGAGCACTATAATTTTATTTATGACATTGTAAGCAAAATGTTTTAAGATTTAAAAAAATCAAAAAAGCCACAAAAGTGTCAAAATTGAAATTCATTATATATAATTTTCCATGCATTTTTCTCAGGAGTTATATTAAATTATTAGGTATTTGATATTCACTTTTCAATCCATGGCACTACCATTTTTAGTAATAATTTGGTAAATCAAACTATTTCTTGGAAATAATATCTCCAGTGTTTCACAAAATGTATCTCTCTTATAGAAAGTTTTCCTATATTCACATATTATCTCATTTATTTTCCATTGTTCAATTAAGAAAAAAATGGGAAATTAAGCAGAAGGTGTAGTGTGTACCTTGTCCAGCTGGGTAAATAGACCATTTTCAAATATAGTAACAAATGCTGTATAGTTTCAAAGTTCTAAAAACTAAGTTTACTGAGTTATTTTAAGCTTTGCTCTCATCAGTCAGCTGTCTGATATGGAAAATACATGATTTAGGTAAAGCTAGAGTGGCTATAGCAGCCACCACAAATCACCACTTAGTTGGTTGCTTGGAGAGGTGACACAGGCTGAAAAGTCCTCTCCTCCTCAGATGAAAGAAGAGAGGAAGAAGAGGAAAAGGTTGTGTTGCTGTGTTGGGGAGTTAATTGTTAACTGTTGCTCAGACCGTCTGTCATCCCTTTGGGCAGCATCCATAGGGGTCAAAAAGGAGTTCATCTTTTTTTTTTTTTTTCAATTTGGAAGCACATATTTTATTAACTGACCAAATCATAAAAACACTATGGTAGATACCTTAGTTCATCCTTCTAATAAGCCTGCTGATCTGGTCTTCCCTATTTCCAGCATCTCCACCTTCCACAAAATGGGTGGTCTTTTCCTCCATTCCACCTCGTGGAGATAATAACTTGAAGTTATTTGCCTCTTTGAAGTATTTTCCAACCATATAGATTTCATGAATCAGATCCTCCATGCAGATGATTCCATATTTACCAAGAGATCGAGCAATCAATGAATTATCCGTCAAGGCAAATCGCTTCTTACTGATTTTGCCATAGCCACGCTTGTATATTCGTTCGTTCACTGACTTCAGGTTTGGGTGCCCCCGTGCAATGTGTGGCTGCACAATTCTCAGCGTGTTAACTGAAGCCTTGTCGAGCTTAACGAAGGTGCCATTGAAGATTTGGCGAAGGCAAAGAAGCTGCAGCACCTTGCGGACCTTTGGGCTCACACCATTAATACCCCTGATCTGGATGACAAATGCCAGTTTGGGCTCTGCAGGGACATAGAAGTTGCCAGCTTTTCTTGCCATCCTAGCCATTCGGATCTCAGTTCTGTACATCTGTCTGTGCTCCTTATGATAGTGCCTGGCTTTTTCATAGCTGAGTTTCCTCCACGCCTTGCGAAGCATCTTCTGGGCAAACTTCTTTCTCAGGTGCTTTATCTTCAGCTCTGTGAAATGTTTTCGCTTTTTCATAAGGGTTTCTGGCACAGCAGGAACCTTCTTTTTCTTCCCTTCTATACCCTCCATGGTTCCAGCCAGAAAAGAGAGTTCATCTTTTTACTGACATCACACAATGTGAGTTTTTTTCAGTTATGGACATTGTCAAATCTCATTGATACTAAATTAATTTAAGTAAAGGAACTATGTACTGGAAAAGTTTGAAATACAGTTTCAGATATCTTTAAATTAAAAAAAATCCCAGCTTTAAAAACCTCTCTAACTTCTGCAGAATAAAAGTCTTTCTCCTACAGCATGAGAGTCAATTTCCTAATCTTATCCATTCAACTGTTTCTGCTTCACTGAAAAATATCTGCCCTCAGAAGTGAGGTCTGAGTTAACCAATGCAGGTACCAGGTTAATCTGAATGCCCCAAAGCTTTTTCTAAAGAATAATTAAGCTCACATCGGGACTCTACCAGAATGGCTGATATGAAAACCAAGATATTAAATGTTGACAAGAATATGAATTCTTACATATTGCTGAAACAAACATGTATAAATTGGTATACTTATTTCCATAAGGAAATAACTACTGAAGCAAGCAGTGCATCAGCATGTGTAAAACAACTCGATTTTCTAGCACGCATTAGGAATGATTTGTGTGATTTCCAACTTCTGTCATAGAAATACTCTTCTGATGTCTAATTCAAGATACTAACGCAATAATCATGGAACACGGATTTGAGAAGACAGGTGCAGAATGCATTCTTCTGAGTCAGCCCATACAACCCCTCTTTACGCTGACTAGAGCTAAGCTCTTAAACCTGTAGACTTCCTCTTAAACACCTACCAGGTGACCCCAAGCATCACCTGTGCAGTGCATTTATTTACATGATAGCTATCCCAAGTGTGACTTGGGAGGGGTCTTTCAACCTTGTATTGAATTCTTGTATTGAATAAATTTAATTATTTTATATTTCTTCTTATATTATCTTATAAAAATTAACACAAATATGCAAGTTTGGTCATCCTATACTTACATAATTGGACTGGTAAGTGGTTAATTCTAATGTCAATAAAAATGTGTGGGCTGGGGTGATGGCTCAGTAGAACAAGTGCTTGCCTGGCAAGCACAAGGGCCTGAGTTCAATCCCCAGTTCTGTCAAAAATAAATAAATAAATAAAAATGTGCAAGTGCATTCACCAAAAGCTACCCACAGGAAATTTCACAGCAAAATTATTTATAAAAACCAAGGTCTAGTAATAATCCATTGTTCACTGAGGCATACAATCTTTATATGACAGTTCTGGATTTCTTTTTTTATAGCTCCCAAGTACTAGAACAAATTCAGGAATCACCTTAAAGAAGAATGTGGTATACTACCTCACTGTAACAAAATGCCTTAGCTTGACCAAATAAATGATTTAAAGTTGTAATCACTAAAGACATTGACCACCACACATGAGAATCTGTTAATCTCATACATAGTCTCTTTAGAGGATGGGACATAGTCTCCTTTTTTCCCTCTGGATTTCAGTGGTGAAATCCTGAAACCTTGCCTTGTGCATGGCTCTTTTAAAAGCAATTCTTCTTGCATTCTCTGGGAAAATAGATCTTTAAAAATCCTCAGATAGTGTCCTAGGTGTAAAACGAGCAATTCTCTCAGGACATCAAAAAAAAAAAAAAAAAAGCTGCTCATGTGTAGTCTCCTGTCTACTGAAGCCACCATTCTCTTGCTTCTCATGTCGTTTGAAGCTGACAAGGCATTTCATTAAAATTAAAACAAATCCCCTGCACATCAACCAAAGCATCACCAGGAGTTTTATTAAATACCTCTGAGTATTTAAATCTCTTATATTCAAAATCACTATGTTATGCTAGAAATTGTTTTGAAGCATGCTAGATTTAATAATTCCTAGCAGTATGAGAATGATATACACAATTATTGTACCAAGTTATGGAGGCTAATGTAAAATTTTATGTTACATAATTAATTTGAGAGATATCAAAAGAACTATTATTTAAAACAGAAAAAAACAAAAAACTACCTCTGCTCTTTCCCATCTTGCAAGATGGCAGTTGAAAAAACTGAGAGATCAGACACTAAAGAGAAGAAACCAGGGGCCAGGGAGATATCTCAGTAGAATAAAGCTTTCCTGGCAAGTTCAAGGGCCTGAGTTCAATCCCCAGTTCCACCAAAAAAGAGAGAGAGAGAAGAAACCAGAAGCCAAAAAGGCTTCTGCCAGTGGTACTGGTAAAAAATGGTAAGGTGAAGAAGGCAAAGAAGTCCGAGGGGCAGCCCCACTGCCGCAGAAATCTTGTCCTGGGAGATACTGCCGATCTGCTATGTATCCCAGAAAGGCTTTGTACAAGAGAAAGTACACAGCTGCTAAATCAAAGGTTGAGAAGAAAAGGAAAGAGAAAGTGGTTGCTACAATCAAAAAACCAGTCAGTGGGGACAAGAATAGTGGTTAAATGCCACAGCTCAAGAAACCCTTCAGTCAGCACGTGAGGACACTTTGAGCCAGCATCACTCTTGGCACCAATTTGATCATCCTCACTGGACATCACATAGGCAAGAGAGTGGTCTTCCTGAAGCAGTTGGCCAGAGGCACACTATTTGTGACAGGGCCTCTTAGCCTTAATCATGGTCCTCACCAGAGAGATGAGAAGGCTCAGTAGAATAAGCATTTGCCTGGCAAGTGCAAAGGCCTGAGTTCAATTCCTGGTTCCGCAAAAAAAAAAAAATTCCAAATCATGTTCTTCTACAAAGAACAGATCAGAAATTTCTCTTTTTCACATCTACAAAAATTGATATCAGCAAAGTGAAAATCCCCAAACACCTTACTGATGCTTACTTCAAGAAGAAGCAGCTTTAGAAACCCAGACACCAGGAGGGCAAGATCTTCAACACCAAGAAAGAGAGATACCAGATTTCAGAGCAGTGCAAGGTGAATCAGAAAGCGGTGGACTCACAGGTTTTAGCAAAAATCAAAGCTGTTCCTCAGCTCCGGGGGCTACCTGCGATCTGTTTTTGCTCTGACAAATGGAATTTATCCTCATAAATTAGTGTTCTAAGTTTCTTACCAAGAACCTAATTAAATAGCTGATACATTAAGAAAAAAACCACTTCCAGCTATGACTTTTTTTTTAGAAATGACCTTCGAATATGCTTGGAGTTTTAACTTAAACACAGGAAGAGCCTGCTTTCTTACATAAAGCACAGACATCACATGTTTGCAGAAAAATAAGAAAGAGTGCAAAAGAGAGAAATGGAAAAATACAAGAAAAGGTCTAGAATCCTCATAAACATAGCTGGTAGGGGACAGCCTGCTTTAGAGAGAATTGGTAATAGAGAAAGAGGGGAGGTTGAGGACTTTGATCAATGGAAATCCCAGAGAGGAGCCTCACACAGTTCATGCTTAAAAAGAGATTAAAAACAAAATGCTTAGAGAAGTGGTAGCAAAGAGAGCCAGAATTTTTTTTTTAAGTAATGAGAGCCAGCAAAAACAGGAACTATGATCAATCCCTAACATTTCACACTTCATCAGAGACTCCTTCCAGCCGCTGAAACCGTGTGACTTCATAGCAGTTGAACTAACTTTAGGAAATATTTTAAAAGTGACTTTCAAGGAATGAAGATTCCCTTAAATACCAAAGCTAAATAAATGCTGTTAATAGGAAAGTTTTATAATTAGGTGAGATTTTTCAGTAATTGCTTTTCCTCAAGAGATGGCCTTATTTCATAGTCCAGATGGTAATGCTGACCCTTATTAACACAAATTAAACTGCACATATCACCCAAATTGTGCCACATAGTTTTTTCCAAGAAAAACAATAAATATTATCAGTCCAGCCTTACATAGAAGGTTCTGCTCTAGTAAAAAGAAAATAGATCCCCAAAAAGATTAATTTATCCATCCATACCCAGATCTGAATTAGCAATCTAATTCATATCCAAGTAGAAAAATATAATTTTGTGTCAAATATTTGTTGAAGAAAATTAAAATTAAAACTACTAGACTGAATTCAGTTACTTTGGTAAATTATAGCACTGATACAATAAGGTGGTCCAGAACAGTTAAAAATCCCTTAAGGTTCATAAAAAAATCAGGTCTGAAGTATTTTCATTCCTAAAATCCAAGAAATGAAGAAAATTCTCTTTATTTCAAGATGTGTGAATGCTTTTCAATAATCATGCTGAAAAATATGCCTTATGTACAATGGAGAGTGAAAAATTAAATACAGGACATTACAAGCAGACATTTGTACAAACAGTAATAGGAAACTATGAGAACTCAAAGCAGATACACAGGAAAGCAAATGCAACTAAGATTAAGGGGGTACTACTGATGAATGCCTGAAAGTGATAGACCCCAAATAAATGACTGACAAAATCCACATCAGCTACTCCTTATTTTGAAGTAATATTTTCATGATTAATCTAACAATGGATGTAAATTTTTACTCATCCTCTATAATGTAAAAAATCACTCAAAAACAATCAACTTCAAGCTCTAAATACAAACTCCATGATTTGTTGCCTGACAATGTGACCCAGAATCCTACAGAGAGTAGATAGCTCAGCAGTCAAAGCATCTGCCCGGCAAGTGTAAGGACCCAGGTTCAATCCCTAGTACTGTATGTCATGTGGGCTTGCACCCAGCTGGCCTAGGTAAACCGGCATGGTTGTGCATGCATGTAATCCCAGTGCTGGGGAGGCTGAAACAGAAGGATCACTACAAGTCCAAGCTGTGTAGCAGGACCCTTTACCAAAGAAAGAAAAGAGAGAGAGAGAGAGAGAGAGAGAGAGAGAGAGAGAGAGAGAGAGAGAGAGAATGAAAGAAAGACCCTGAAGATACACAGCGCAGATTTCCATCCCTCTTCACCTTGGTGCAATCAAGTTACTAAACCCCTGTGGGCCTCAGCTCCTTCATGATAACACAACTATAACAGTAGCAGAATATCTAACAGCCACTTGACTCACAGATGCTACCAATTTTTTTTTACTTATTTCTAAACTTATCACAATATGGGCCAAGTCCTCCACTGTGGGGATCAGAAAGGGTTCTTTATCAATTAACTCAGTATCCACCAGGGTCTCAGTAATAATAACAGAAAAAACCATCAAATATTCTCAGGCAAATAAGAACGCCCTTTCATTAAAAAAAATATAAACATAAAGTAAACCTTATTATACCCACTTTTAGGTGTCAAACCTGAGGTTTAAAGGAGTAAATGTTCCAATTTTTATTTCCTCTGGCTTTTGGCTCTCTTCACTCCACGCCAGCTGCATGTGCTGCAGGCAGGCAGACAGGCAAGCAAAAAAAATGTCTCTGATGGCACAAAAGCATATCCATACAACCATTTGGTTTTTCCCTTTTTACAGTAGTCAATACTTATGATAGAATAAGGCTTTTTATAAAATGAAGTTTTTGTTAATTTTTGCCCAAATAAACACTACTATCTGTGTTCTATGTACAGTGAATAGCAACTGGCCTAGGTGGTAGCATTGAGTAGGTGAGGAGTACTAAACACATTTTAATTTACAGTATTTTCAACTTGCAATGGATTTATCAGGTTGTAATTCCACCCTAAATTGAAGACCATCTGTATTTATTTTATTTTGTAATCTTTTGTCTCTTAATTCTCCTACATATAAAATGGTACTACATAGAAAGAAACAACTCTTACATTTTAGATGTGACAGTTATAAAATATAATTACTCAGTTTTCAAGAATATTACTTGATGGTATATACATCAAGATACAAATATATTAATGAAATGATACTAAGCACTTAAGCTCTAGTACATGTATTTATAATCTACAGCAATATAGAGGGATGAGAGGAATACGTCAGCAAAAGCATTAGCCCATTGATGAAATAGGCTCAAAATAATTTACACTAGGTGTTTTAACTTCAAAATTTCCTAGATTTTCTGTTTGGTAGAAACTAACTCAAATAAGTACAAAAGAGAATACATAGTATATGTAAACAAAATGCAAAAGCATGAAACAGAAACATGTTGCAAACCAATGGCCATAAACTACTTCTCAACCACAGAGAAAATACAGCCAAACACAGCTGAGTCTTTTTCTCAACAAACAGCAAAGCATTTTTTATGTATAATGGTGTGGAGCAAGAAAAGAAATGTGACTTTAATATTAAATGAGGTTAGAGTTAGCCAGCATTAGTTCAAGACTGTTTTTCTCTTTGATTTATATGCAGGTCAACCTCTGAAAATTTTGAGTCTCAGGTGGAATATTTAATTTCTTAGATTACCTCTAGTGGTCATCCAAGACACACATTAGCATGTGAAATAAGAGCTGTTTGTATGACCACGAATAAAATGATCAAATAACAGAAAGGATCCTGAAAACATCTTTTAAAGGTAATAGAACTTCTCACTTGATCAAATAAATGTAGAGTATATCAAAACATTTGAATATCTATACTCATTACTCCTAAAATTATTTTTTTAGGAAAGTGTCCTAAAAGAATTTGGCAAAATCCTGAAAACACTATGAGGGAAATTAATATTAAAATTGCTTAACAACAGAGGGTAGTGGCCAATAATGCCAACTGATTATACAAATTGTGGTTCAACCATATTGTGAAATACTCATGTGGCCACCAAGAATAGCAATGATGTATTTATTGAAATAAAAAATGTTAGTAAAACATTGTTGAATTACAAAGCCAAGGGCCGGCGGTATAGCTCAGCAGACTAAGCGCTTGCTTAGGTAAGCGCAGCGGCCAGGGTTCAACTCCTGGTTCTGCCTGCCGGATTCATGAGACTAAAGCCAATTTCTCATCAAAAATCAGCTTTCCTAATCCATCTAGTCATCTCCTTTGTGGACCTTACAAATACCTTGGGACAATCTTTCTCATATGTTTTCTGTCTCCCTTTAAAATGATGAAAGACAGTCCAGTTTTCTACATACAAGATTTTTAGTCTTTTTTAAATTGTACTTTAATTTA
This sequence comes from Ctenomys sociabilis, assembly GCA_004027165.1. NCBI lineage: Eukaryota > Metazoa > Chordata > Mammalia > Rodentia > Ctenomyidae > Ctenomys > Ctenomys sociabilis. The sequence goes on from PVKA01018212.1 coordinate 36,516, forward strand.
CTCAAATTAGAAAACGTGTCATCAATTTATCCTCAAATAAAGGATTTTCCACAAACAATTTTTATTTATTTTTAGCTGAAATATTTAATTTGCCCAGTACCAAATGATTGAAACACTTGCAGATCTGGAGTTGTCATACAGTGTGTACCTTAGTTTCTTAAATTGTTTTGATCATCAAATGTCCTCTTAGCAAAAAAGAACATTGTCCACAATACAAAAATAGTCTATTGCCTGCCACTTACATCATAATTAAGAACAGGTGATCCTATAGTCATTTTCTAGGATGTTCAGAGAAAACACATTCAAAACATGTATGAAGCATAGGCATGATTTTTATTCACCCTCACATGTATGCTGGTTTATATGTTAGTTTTCTATTGCTATTATTACCAATTACCATAAACTTGGAGTCACTTTATTATCCTATAGTTTTGTAGGTTGGAAGTTTGACACAGGTTCCATAACAATAGAATTCAAATTGTTTTCCTTTGTACAAATTCTGATAGCATCCATTTCCTTCCTTGTTCATGTTCCAGAGACTTCTTTAATCCCTTAGCTCCAGGGTCTTTTTATCTTTAAAGCTAGCAAAGCAGAGTTGAGTCCTTCTCTTTTCCATCACAGTTGCCATTGCCCGTCTCCTTCTCAGACCTCCTCTTTGACCTCTCTCTCCCTTACCTACTCTTAAATACCCTTGTGATTAAACTGGGCCCATTCAGATAGCCTAGGCAGTGGTGCCAAACCAATGGCATATGTGCTATGGCACTTATTTATCATTGAAAGTTTAAGGTTCGCCATCACTGACTGAGATCATCCCTGTCTGAATTCTACTTTAATTCTACCTGCAAGCTTAATTCCTCTTTATTCCCAGGTTTTAAGGATTTTAGGGCAAATCTTTCAGATCTTCCAATGATAACAGCCAGTTATAACAGCACCCACGTCCTAGGTTCACCACCATTGGATTAAGACATGGACAATTTGGGGGCCATTATTCTGTTTACAACATTGTTTTATTGTTTTGTTTTGTTTTTGTACCAAGGATCAAACTTAGGACTTTTCACTTGCCAAGCAAGCACTTGTGCCACTGAGCTACATCCCAGCCCCATATTGTTTAAAATACATTAAAACATTCAATGGTTAAGAAAGTATACATGGCTATGGAATTTGTTGAATGAGCATCTAAATAATGGAAGAATACTACATTCCAAAATGGGAATTTCTACAATAGTATCTCTTCTCCAAAACTGACCTTTTACTTTTTTTTGATTCAAGGAGGGTTCTACCAAGATTTTATTTTTTATTTTATTTTCATTATTTTTAAAGAAGGGTCTACAGGGTGTTCAGGGTCTCACTATTAGATCAGACTCATAGTGCTTCTCCTCTCTACAGTCTCCCAAGTGCTGGGATTACAAGCACACACCACCACACCAGTCCCAACTGCTACCTCAGTGCACCCTGGGGGTGGGACCAGTACAGCAGGTCTGGGGATCGAACCCCTACACCCTGCACCTGCTTTCAGGTGCTTTAATACACTGAGATATTTGGCAGCCCTTCTACACAGATTTTAGAAGAGGCCTAGGAGGTCAGATAGCATGTCCCTCAGTGGGCAGTGTATAAAGCTATAAGCATGAATTCAAAGGTGCAACACAGAAGTTAAAAGAATAGACCATCAGAATAAATACACATGAAATAATAAAGGCCTGCCCAAGAGAGAGGCAACAAAGGGTGAAACCATGGCAGTGCCATAGGGATGAGGTTACCCAAGACCTTTGAAGTTCACATCTTGTTACATATTGCCCCAGCTACTGGATGTAAGCTAAAATATTTAATGTTTGTGCAGATAGATTTTCAAAATTGACCTTTCAGTGAAGCACATTTCCCAAGCATAATGGCTTTATGTAGCTGCCTTGCTTTGAATCTTGACTGCTCCATGGCTCTATCTTATTAATAAACTGGAGAAGAACAATACTTTGAGACTTTTTAGCCTGGGTCATGGGAAACCCTCTGTACCTCCACCTGGGTCTATTAGAAAGTTCATATCCTGCTGGGGAAGCCAGCTACTAACATCCAGTTACCTTAAGACTCCCACAGAGTGAACCAGCCTATATTCCATTCCAGCCATGTGGAGAGGTGAGGGGAGCAGAAGGGAAAGGAGAGGGCAATGAACAAGCAGACACCCAGTGCTCAGCTTCCAGCCAAAACAGGAGGGGTGGTAGACAGGTTCGTGGAAACACCACTTCAGATATCCAATCCAATTCAGCGTTCAAATGATTTCAATACCAATATTCATCTGAGATGCCCAAATGAGAACTGTAACTAAGTCAAATCTACTCATAGAACTATGAATTACTCAGAGTAGGGAGAGAGGTTTTTTTTTAACATACCAGTAAATGATAACCAAAAGAAATGATTTCAAGTACACTTGTATAACTGATTACCAGAAAAGTTCTAACTCTATGGAAAAATCAATATTTCAATTAACTTGGAACTTATCCAAGAAAGCTAAGTCTCTCCTCAAAATCTCAGACAGGATGTATTTATGGTGTTTCTTTTTTATTCAAAAATGAGGTTCCAGATCCTCTGGAAGACCTGTAGAGTTCTGAATTGTGATTTTTTAACTTTTGGAAGTTTGCAGCATAATATTCCCAACTACTTCAAGAGTAATTATAGAAAGGCCATACTCAACAGACACAGTTAATCTAAGTCGAGTTGAAAGGGATCTGGTACTCAAAACCATCTTCCTTGGGACATCTGAGATGTTTCTTGAATAAAAAATAAACAGTTGAGAAATGTCAAGAAAAAGCAACAGCAAGGGAAAATGCACCGAAGTGCAAAAATAGCCAGGGTATGTTACAGCTACTACTTGTGATTTTAAAGGAGGAAAACCAGCCTAAAATTAAAGATGATGTCAGTTCTCTTCCTCCACACTGTCAAATTCCTTAGAGCCCATGTTTCCTCTGCCATGCATTGCTGGAAAGTGGTTTCATGAAGGTGCCTGAAAGCATCTGCCATTGGAAACCTTTGTAAGAAAATCTTGGTCAAGATTGCACGTTTGGGTACTGAATAACTTGCTGCACCTGACTGATTACAAATAATTTAATTAAATGAAAGTAACCAAAATCAACCTTCTCTTGAAAGAGACAACCACATTCCCAGAAAGTAAGTAAATTTGACTCATGGTTTAATAGGTGACATTTGTCCAATTGCCCATAGCAACAGTGTTATGAATATGTATAACATGAAACTATAGAATTACAAACTAGGGTCAATTCCAATCTGAATGGGGACAAAAGAAGTATTTTTTCTTCTTTTGTGTCTTAGCCAGCATCATCTAGCAGGAGTTGATATTTAAAAAGAATCAACCCTTGATTCTTTGATTCAGAGAACCCAAATTTATAGGGATCACTGAAGTTCATTGGAGCTTTCCATAAACTCCAACTAAACCTCTTTATCAGAACAGCCAGAAAACCAACACAAAAGATAACCTGAAGAAAAGAAAAAGATAACCATTTCTGGTTGAAATGCTTAATTAGAGCAGAAATGGAGGAATCTATGCCACCCAAAAACCACCATTTAGCCAAAAGCTAGATTATTAAGAATCAGCTATATTTATGAATAGATGAAAAGTACAACATTATACAGACCTCCCAAATTTCTACAAAATTGTTAAGTCAAACCCAGAATAAACTTAAACCAGAAATACCTCTAAATGTCATTTACTTTCCCTAACAACAAATTATCTCAATAAACCTCAGATTTATTTTCCTGATGTCTTACTCACATGGACCTTTAGTTGTAACCCCCAATGATGCACATTGCTATGGTTTGTGTCTAGTTGTTCCCCAAAGCCCCACGCAGTCATGGGGAGATGTCTAGAGGTTGCAATTAATTTATGACCCAATGCTGGGATTATCGGTGTGACTGCTACCCCAACCCTGTATAAGAAAACCTGGATGCAGTACAAGGAAAGAAGAAAGGCTTGGTTCTTTTTTTTTATTGAAGTACAGATATCAATCAGACAGTTTCAAGACACCTTAACAAGACAGATTCAATAAATTAATACATTGCAAACTGCTTTCATAATGTTTTGGTATCGTACAAGGTGCATACATGATATTATATTTACAGATATTATTTTAGCAGATGTCTCTTATCAGTAAATTAAGAGTGTAGCTGCTTTATCTTATTTTTTATACCTGAATTATACCAAAAATTCAATAATTATTTTCCTAGTGGATGACGGTAGTACTGGAAGCCGACATAATATTCTGTCCAACCACCATTAGTGCAAATCTTGCCTCTCATAGGATTATGTAGAAGCACAGCGTTATCTATCCCAACTGTACTCTCCATACACACACACCATGGTTCTTCCTTTCTATACCCCTTCCTTTGTCTACACCTGTCAAAGGTGGGCACTCCATTGTCATCCAACTAACTTAGGCCCAATTGGTTAGCGCACGGTACTTATAGAAAGGCTTGGTTCTGAAGCTGCTGCTGCTGCTGCTTCCTTTTTGCTCTTGCTCTTTGGCTGCCTTCTGCCGCCATGAACAGCTGCCCTCTTCCATGTGCCCCTCTGCCTTGGAGCCAACTGAGTATGGACTGAAACCTCCACAGACCGCAAGCTAAATAAACCTTTCCTGACTTAATTGGGGTGTTGGATATTTTGTCCCAGCAACAAGTGAAAAGCAACTAAGATATATGTGTACATCATCTCTGCTCATATTCTCTAAAGTTCAACCTGCTCACAAAACATTTTCTGAAGTACTAATACATACTTAAATAAGGGAAAGCTGTGAAAATTAATGCCATATAAGTTCAGAGAAAACTCTATGGCAATGTCCCTTGGGCACATTGCATTTGACAGTGGCAACCCCCACCAATTTGCATGACAAAACGCATCCTGACTGGTGAAATCCAGGCAGATCACCTCAAAGAAGCACTCTGCTGAGAACACCCCATGGGCAGAAATTTCTTCCATGGGTAATGAATGTATTATAAGCATATGCTATGTTTCATGTTCCTTGACATAAAACAGCCGGAAGTTCTGAGCTGCAGAGCATTTTTGTCAAGTTATTTTATTTTTGTCATTTGGCTAATGAGTAATTAAGCATGAAGAACTATTCTTGTATCATAGTTCTGTATGAGTTAAACAAGTGAAAAATTCAGGCTGTGTGTACTGGAGGAGTGGAGAGAATGACAATGAAAATAGTGCTCGTTTGAAACATGTTTTAATTCCTTTTAAATCTTGAGAGATCTTAGACACCAAATGATTAGTTAAATTAACCAATTTAGCTGCCTCCAAGAAACAAATTCATAAAATAACTATTGAATAATTAATCTACTGCATTAGCTATCTATTGCTGTATAGCAAAATCACTTTAAAATGTGTGTGGCTTAAAAACAACATGATCTCAGGTTCCGTGGTCGTGCGGCCAGGCACAGATGAACTGGGTCCCGTAGCTGTGAGCCTCTCTCAGGGCTTCAAGTCATCTCAAGGTTCACGTAGGAAAAAAGTCTATTTCTCAGTTGTGCCTCTGGCTATTTGGAGAACTCAGAGCTTACTGTATTGGGCGCTAGCCTCAGGTATTCACAGTTGGAGATCAGCTCAGTTCCTGGCCACATGGACCTCTCCACGGAGAAGCTCAGCATGGCAGCAAGCATTAGAAATGCACCACATTCAGCTCAGGCTCAGGGAGAGAAGTTAGACACAAGCGAGAACCATCGCTTGTAGATACTTGAAGAGCCATGACAGGTGCTACCCACCACAGTCGCTCAACCTGTAACCTACATACTTTTTTAAAAAATTTATTTATTTATTACAGTGTCTCGCTACACATCACGGATTTTTTTCTTGCGGGGGGGGGGGGGGGGCAGCTCAGCCGGCCCTGGGGGGAGGAGCTGGCATGGCATGTGGTGCTGGGGATCGAACCGCTGTCCCTGAGAGGCGCTTTAGACCACTGAGCTATCTTGCCAGCCCATATCATGACCCTCGCTACAACGAATCATGTACATTTTTTGTTTGTTTTACTATAAAGCCCACTAACATAATTACCAGGGGACCTAAGTTAAAGAAGAAAACAAAGCTAGCAGTTAGAATATAAGACAGGTATCAATTTCCTGGGAACATTATATTCAGTTCTACCTCAATTATTCATGTCATAGTTCTTCCCTTCCCCAGAAAGATGATATCAAATTTAACATTCAGTGCTGCAAGTCATTGACCTTTCAGAACTTAATGGTATTCAGCTACACACTGACTACCGAAATGGACAGTAGCGAAGTCAAAAGTTCAGCTTGATTATCAGCTGCCTTTATTTCTAACAAATAGAGGAACATTTGCTTCTACTTAATAGTTAATGTGGTGTAAACTTAAATCATATACAAATATAACACTAACATGCCCCTACAATAAATAACTTCTAATGAATCCTTACAGTGAGTCAAACACTGTTCTATAGCACTTAACTACTTGCTACACATATTAGCCTACATGCTTACTAATGTGTGGGTATCTTCAAGCAAACTCAAGAAACCCCTATTAATTGATAGCTATTAATATTACTAATGTATTTGTAGTGACACTTGGCAATTCGGTGAAAATTAGTTAATTCTCTCAAACTTACAGTTTCTTCCTTTCCCATGTAAATGCCAGTTAATCCCACTGAATACAAAAAGATGTCAAGAAAAATTACAGAGAATATGCAGCAAGTGCCTATTTCTTACTTAATGGGACTGATTTATCTACATTTCAATGTACTAATTTGAAATAATATAACATGCTCAAAGAGTTGCTTGTTTTAGTTCTACTCTAAGAAATTGTGTTTTTAAAATTTTTACTTTATTTTAAAGAGTAAAAACAAATAGCAAAAACAAAGACAGAAACAGGATAACATACAATATATATGTTGCAGACTTTCAAAAAAAGAATACCTAGTTAACAGTGGCTCTTCTATGGGGATGTCAATGTGTAATACAAAATCCACACTTGAACACCTCTCATCTTGGTCTTCTAAATATGCTCCATTTCTAATATCTTATCAATTATATTATACTCTCAGTAAAATAAATTTTTTAAAGTTAAAAAAGACAAAAACTTAAGGTTTCATAAAAGCAAGTGGTAATATTCAATTATTTGTCCAATCTTGCATAACTGTATGTGTTCATCTGAATGACAAATTTGACAATAAAAATAGATGATAGCAATTACTTTTGCTAATTTATATTTTTTACACCAGGGTTACTTGTTTTATTCCTTCATCATACAAGGTTGCTTGTATTGTCCCCTACGAAAGCACATTCTTATAGAAAGAGTGAATGAGTGCTCTCCACCTGGTTCTTCTGATGTAGCACTTAACTGACAACACTATATAAAAGATATACACTTACAATATGTATTGTCATTTTCATGAAAAACTTTTCAAATATAAAATAAATATCATAGCATCAGCTCTAAATGTAGATTGTCTGCTACACTTAAAGTGTTCTACCTAGGCTAAAATTTAAATTTAGAAAACTTCAATGGCAGTAAATTCATAAAATAATTGTTTTAAAATACTTGCAGTATCAGAAAGTGAAATTTAGCCTCTCATACATTACTGGGATTTCTAATAGCAATCTCATAAAAGCAGAACTTATATTTGCCTCAAGTTTGGCTAACAAGCAAGTTCTGAAACAATCACAACATCACTTCTCCTGCCATTCATAACTGTTTATATTTTACATATATATATATATATATATATATATATATATATATATATATATATATATAT
>PVKA01018213.1:0-16837 GCA_004027165.1 Ctenomys sociabilis
ATCCATCCCATCCATCCATCCATCCATCCATCCATCCATCCATCCATCCATCCATCCACTCCATCCCATCCATCCATCCATCCATCCATCCATCCTAAGGCTTTCCGGTTAGCTCAGTTGTTCTAAGCGCCTACTGGGGCAAACCCAGTCAGGTGCCGGGGACCACAGTTCAATCCCCAGTTTCTCATGCCTTACCAGACCCATCCTTGAGGCAGCCTGAGCCAGCTTTAAAAAAAAATCCTTTCTCATTTATCTATCCTATAATCTTAATAGAGATAAATCATTTAAGATTTTATAGCTCCAATTTATTTATTGCAATAATGGAAGTATATATAAACTGGATGTAAACACATGTGTAATTCCAGCACTCTGGGAGGCTGAAGCAGGAGGATTGCAAGTTTAAGACCAACCTAGGCGATTTATTGACTTAAGTGTGACCCTGTCTCAAAATAATAAATTAACAAAGAACTAGACTACAGCTTAATCTGAAGGCTCTGGATAAAATCAATACAAAAAAAGATATTTGAACAAATGTATAAATCATTTCTCTGTAAAACTGTTCCTTAGTATCCACATAAGACCAGTTTCAGGGCCGCCACCTCCCCCAAGCTGTGGTTGCTCAAGTCCTTGTATAAAACAGGGTGTGTTTATTTACATATAACCTACACTTACCACATGTTCTTTAAGTCATCTCCAGATGACTGATGGCACTTAGTATAATGTAAGGGCTATGTAAATACTTGTTGTGCTGTATGATTTTAGGGAATAATAAGAACAAAAAGCCTTCACATGTTTGATATAACCTGAATAAAGAAAGAAAGATAGAAAGAGGAGGGAGGTGAACTTGAAAATGGTGTGGGTGTTGGAATGAGATACCCTGCCAGCCCTTGGCTTTTCTTTTTCTTGTACTGAGGATGGAATCTAGGGCCTTCTCACTGAGCTGCAATCTCTCTCTCTCTTTTTTTTTTTTTTTTTTTTTTTTGGTGGAACCTGGGATTGAACTCAGGTCCTTGCTTGAACTTGCCAGGTGCTTATTCTACTGAGCTATCTCTGGCCCCTGGTTTCTTTTCAGATCATATAAATCTTTCACCTTTTAGACTGATCTGTAAACTCTTTTTCATGCTTATTTTACACAATTTTTATTGTTATATTCAAGTTTGTAAACATTTTTTTACAATGTGTAATTATTATATTATTAATCTCATGTAATTGATTCATTTTAGAAACATATCCTTCACATCAATTATTTGTCTATTATTTTTAACTTGCTATATAATCATTATTGATTTTCAAAAGTTAATAATAATAAAAAAAAAGAAACAGGATCCTGCTAGTTGCCCAAGCTAAATTCAAATTTGTGAACTTCCTGTCTCAGCCTCCCAGAGGGCAGAGATTACAGGTATCACCACACCTGGCCTACCCTGGGATGCTTCTGATCCACAGCTGATTAAATTCAAGAATGCAGAACCTGGGGTTATGGCAGGTAGACATATTTGCTGTTTACTTTTACAAGTGTCATTAGATCAAACATTCTATGTTGCGAGCTGTTTGTCCCCTTCACAGCACTGCCTTACATGCCCCTGCCTGTCATCGGAGACAGTCTCGCTATGCTGCCCAGGCTCATCTTGAACTTGTGAGTTACAAGTCTTCCTGCTCCAGCCCCCCACATAACTGGGTACTGGGCATGTGCTATTCTGCCCCATTACGCTTCCTGCCCCTCTGTGAGCAGTCCCACGTTCTCCACCGGGTATGGTGGCACACACCTGTATTCCCAGAACTCAAAAGGCTGAGGCAGGAGGATCACTGTGACTTCAAGACCAGCCTGGGCTACGTGCCGAGACCTGTCTCAAAAACAAAGAGCTTTAGTACAGCTTAATTTTTGACAGCTAAGAGAGATTCCATTGTATGACTGCGCTGTAACCTACTTAATTAATCCTCTAGTGGTATATGCCCACTTGGGTCATTTGTATTTTCCTGTAATTATAAATGTAGTGCAATGAATACCTTTACGCTTACTTTTCTATACATGTGTGTTACTTTGAGAATAAAAGAAAACTACATCCACTGCTGGAGGGCTGGCCAGCAGACTAAAGCACCTGCTTAGGGACAGTGCAAAGGCTGGCATCCTGCCCCCAGGGTGCGCTGCGATGGGTGACTGCGACTGGGTGTGGTGGCATGCGCCTGTAATCCCAGTGCTCAGGAAAATAGGAGGATCACCATAAGTCTAATCTGTGTAGTGAGACCCTGTACTAAATACATAATACATAAATAAAAACTACACCCACTGTTAAGACGCACACTACATTATACGTGCTCACATGGAAGCAGGGAAGTTAGGATGTAGAAGGTCTGAGAAGCACTGATCAGCCGAGACCTGAGGGGCACTGCCACTCAAGAGGTCGCCAGGTGTCACAGCTGGCTCATGGCAGCTCAGCGGCACAGAACCTGCCTGGCCTGCTCCAGGCCCAGGTTTCAGCCCCAACCATCATCAAATACCATCCACAATAGCAAACCCACTGCTCCCTTCACCCTGCACAGCCCTCTCCTCCTGGAGTCCTCCCCCACCCAAGCCTCAATGCTTCCAATATGCCCGTGGCCCTGGGGCAGCGGACAGCCACACCTGGGGTGACTGGCACTTGGGCAGCTGGCGTGAGAGGGGTGATAACTCCTCTGTCACAGGAGCCAGAGCACTTCTGCCACTCAGGAAGTGACAGCCTAGGGTGCTGAAGCCCAGAGTGGTAAAAACTGTCCTTCCAAAACGCCAGCAGTGCCCCCAGGACCTGCACCAGCCAGGTCCCTCTTGAGGCAGACAAGGAAACAAGCCAGGGCGGGCTGGTTGATGGTACCTGCAAACCTGGAGTGGGGCGTGAGAAAGCAAAGGCCCTACTGCAGGCCTGGGGTAGAGCAGCCTCCCTCCCTGATCACAGCCACTGGAGAGCTCCCTGGGAAAAAGACTTCGAACTACAAGCTGAGCGGCTTTCTAGGGCCATCACAGATATAAGTGAGGCAGGAGGTGAGAAGACTTAGGGTGCCATCAAACACTACTACAGTCCCCACCCACAGTTTCCTCATCTGCTATTTGGGCAACCTAGTATCCATCTGTGAGACCAAGACCTGCTCTGGCATGATAAGTTCCTTTGATTTCTGCAGGTTTTTAGGCAACTAGACACCGGTGGTCACTTGACAAAGCTTTTGTCTATTTGTCCCTCTTTATCTTCAGCTCCCTACTCTGGCTGGTTTCATGCCACACCAATCTGTCACAAATACAGGCTGCTCCTCTTGCCTCCCACCTCAGTGTGCTGGTGCTCGCTTACTACTCCTCTTCTGGGCCTCAAGGATTCTCCCAGGCAGTGCCAGTCCGGGTGGACAATGATTTGTTTCTCTGTCCAATCCAAATCCTCTCTCCCTCTCACCCAAGAGAGACTTCTGTTTCACTTCCTGACTGGACCCTCCATGCTGCAGAAGGCTATAAGTGTAGCTTATCAGAGAAGCCCTCTCCAGTCCCCTGACTGGCCCAGGGAACACCATGAGCCACCCTGGGCCAATCAGAGCCTTCTCTGAGATCACAGATGCTAGGCCTCCAATGGTAAAGATTTTCATTCATCCTTTAAGTGATAGTGCTGGAAAATATTACACTACATCTTGACAGAAGCATCTAGGAGAAGCACTGGCCCGAGAGCCTAACCAACATACACAATCTTACTCCTTAAGGAATACATGAGTTCCCATCATACATACCATATAGTGCTTGGGAGCTGTGTCAGAGTCCCTTCCTGCAATTCACTTTCTGCAGTTTTAGTCACCCACGGTCAATTTGATGTAGCACTGTCTGCCTTGACTCTTTCAAGAGACAGAGACCGCATTTCCATGGCTTTTGTTACAGGACACTGTTGTAACAGTCCATTCTATTTTATCATTTGTTATTGTTAATGTCATACTATGCCTTACTTATGAATTCAACTTTAGCAATAAATACAGTACGGCCCCCTTCTGGCACTTCAGGCAGCCACGGGGGCCTTTAGCACCCCTCCCTTTTGGAAAAGGGGACCCAGCATCCCAGGGTGCTGGGACAAGAACCAGGAATGCTGGGCCAAGGCTGCTGGGCTGAGGGGCAGGGAGCCGACTGCCCACCGCCTGGCCTCTGACATCTGAGGGCATCGGGAGCTGGGGGCTTGGAGTCGCCAGCCTGAAGCAGTGGTGCTAGTGCTGGCTGTGGCCATTTATTTCGACCACTTCCTCCGTCCAGGTTCACACTGGGCACTTGGATTTTAAGGCCAGCTGAGACCTGTGCTAGAACTTAAAAGAACCCAAAGTTGTAAAATCCACCTCCCATTTGGACTGTCCAGGTTAGCTCAGCAGACTAAAGTGCCTGCTTAGGCAGAGTACAGAGGCTGGGGTCCAATTCCCAGCATGCTGTGCCAACCCTGCCCCCGGGGCACACTGAAACAGTGAATGAGACTGGGCATGGTAGTACAGTAGCGCATGTCTGTAATCCCAGCGCTTAGGAGGTGAAAACAGGAGAATCACTACAAGTCTGATCTGTGTAGCGAGACCCTGTACTAAATACATTAAAAAAAAAAAAAAAAAACAGCCGGGCATGGTGGCGCATGCCTGTAATCCCAGCACTCGGGAGGTGGAGGCAGGAGGATTGTTGTGAGTTCGAGACCAGCCTGAGCTACAAAGTGAGCTTAAGGCCAGCCTGAACTGCATAGTGAGACCCTGTCTCAAAAAAAAAAAAAAAAAAAAAAAAAAAAACACCTCCCATTTTACGAGAAGCACTTGGGTGAGGAACTCCGGCATGTGGGACAATGAGGACACAGTGCTTCACAGCAAATGTTCTGAGACATTCCTCAGCCCAATCTTCAGCCCTCAGCCTAGGAACGAAGTTTCAAATTTGCTGGGCCTCTAGGATGTGCCAGGCCTCTAAGGGACGTCTGTCTCCTCAACGCATCCTACCAAGTCCATGGCGGGAAACTGCTGCCGTCAGTGAGGGCGAGAGACCAAGGCTTGTTAGGGGATGTACTGCATGGTAGCTCCAGGACACAGAACTGGAGACTCCACTGTCAAGCTCCAGGAGTATCCAAATATCTCAGTCAGCAGACTCTGTGTCTCTGCACCAGTGATTCTTACCCATCAACCCAGATTCCCTTTCACTCCCTTGGGCGCCTGTGTTACTGCTGTCAATGGTCAAATGAATCCCAGAGGGAGCTGGAGATCCCAGACAGAAGTCAATGTTTGACACAAGGAAAGAGCAAACTGCGTGGACGCAGAGAGGACCCTGCCTTTGTGTGACATGCTCTGTACTCCATCCCATTGTCATAACTGCCCTGCAAGGAGTTCTTGTTATGCCCACTGTACAGATGGAAGAAGTGGCACAGCACTTCTCTTAGGCAGCCCTGAGGTGCACAAGGACATAGTGGGGACTCCAGGGCCCAAGACAGTCCTAAGGGGAGGGAGAAAGAGGCCAACAGATGCCACCTGCTTCGCCAGGTCTACACCACTGCTGCAGGAGGCCATAGACTCTGAGCCTCAGTGGGGAAGAGGGTTCTGCAAAGAGAACATCAGGCCACAGCAAGGCAGGCGTCCACACCTCAGCACCCGCAGGGACTGCAAATACACACACAACTCAATGCTCCCTGTGCTCTTCTTCTTCAACTGGCTTCCTGGCTTTCTCAGTGCACCTCTCTGCCTTGTCCTGCCCTCCACCAGTCAGTGGGGTTCATGAGTGCACAGCACACCAGAGCCCTCCAGAGTCAGGGTGCAACTGGGCAGAAGGCAGGAGCAAGAGCACAGAAAATAAGAAGCCCACCGGGCTCACCTCAGCCAGCAGCTGCTGAGGGCCACAGCCCCCACCACTCTCACCAGGCCTCAGAGGGGGCTGGGTCCTGGCTGTCCCTCAGGTCCCAGAGGGCACATGTGACTCTCTTCTGCCCTGACACTCCCCGCTCTGGCCTCAGGAACAAGACAGATGGCTGGCAGCCATGGAGTCAGGAAAACCAGACTCAACTACTCTTCCCCTCTCCTAATAGGATCTTGGTGGCTCGCTTCACACTGGGCCTCCGTAGTCTCACCTGCAAGGTGGGCAGAGTCCCTGGGATTGCTCCCTGTTATGAGGTACATACAGTGTCTTGTTCAATGCCTGACACCAAAGGGGACTTCATAAACCCTGAAAATGTGTGTTGCTTTGTGTTGTTTTTATTATCATTGTCCCTCCCATACCTTGCTATTGCTCACCCCATCCCAGTCCTCACAAGGCTCTTTCTGGACCAGCCTGCCCAGTCATGTCTAGCTGGCAAATACCTAACCATCTTTACCATGCAGTCCACTCGCCTTTGTGAGCAGTTTCTTTTATGTTCTCAACTCCCAAGCCCAGGCAGGGGAACAGAACTCCTGTCTCTGACAGCCCCTCAACTAGCATCTGCTCCTTGAGCAGGAGCCCTAGAGGTTGGCCCTGGCTCTGTTCTTGCTAGCTCTGTGACGTGGAGCAAGTGCCTACCTCTCTAGCCCCCACAGCAAAGATGCTGAAAGCTGCCCTTTCACTGCATAGGACAGCTTTCATTGACAATGCACATCTCTGTCACCACTCGCATTACTACCCCTGCAGTTTGTAGTCATGGAGCTCAATGCTGGTATGGCTCTTTGTGGACATAATTAAAATGTTCCTTAAAGATATCAAGGTAGTCACTAGAGAAAGTACCACGAATGACACTTCTATGGAAGGATGGACTGAGCGCATGGAGGGGTGGGTGAAGGAACTGTTCACTATCAGACATGGAAACAGAGGTGAACGCAGTCAAAATGCACAAGAAAGGGAGGTGCACCTCTCTCTTGTGACAGAGACGTTGTCTTCAAGTATGTATCTCCATGCATCCTTTCACCATACAGAGGCATAGGGGTGACAGCCTGGCACCCTGGAGACATTCCCAGATCCTAGATGAGACTGGAGCCACTTTCTAGCTCTCTCCTTTTAAGTTTCATGCACTACACAGGCTTTGTAATAAGCACTGGTTTGAACCAAGTGATAAACATCCTGATGCTCTACAGACACCATGCAGGTGTATTTACAGTGCAGAAGTGAAGATAAAGAAAGTACAAGGTGCATGTCTCGGGTGGACGGGAGCCAAGGGCACATCTGTGTTACTTAAGCTCAAGAGCCTAATGAGACCACAGAGAGAGATGATCAAGAAGACAGTGTTGCGACAGACTACTGGCCCCTGACTATCACATGGTTTCCTCCTTTGTGCTTCTGACCACCTGACAATCAGGAGTATGCGGGGGAAAAGCGCAGCCTCATGGCCTCCAGGTGGGCTCATTCTGCATTGCAGGTACTGCACTGTGCCTGCAGCGTGCTCAGCTACCACCCTGGCCTCTACCCACCGCACCCCAAGTCGCCTGCAGACAATGACGAATGTCCCCCAGGAGCAAAGTCACCGAGGTTGAGAACCTCTGGGTCAGCAGCTGGGGATGGTATCAGCTCACAGTCCAGGGCGAAAGTGTGGAGAGCTGTCCATCTGCAGGGCCAAGCCCAAGTGGCCAGGCCACCCCTCCCCTCAGCCAGCTCCCTCAGGCGGGCATTGCGTGGCCCTGCACTCCCAGCCAGTCACCTGGTCACCACCCTTACCCAGCCTGATGTCTCCCTCCAGGGTCATCAACACATTGCCAGCCTTCAGGTCTCGGTGGATGATCTTCTTGCTGTGCAGAAAGTTGAGGGCTTCTAGCATCTGGCGGCAAACGACCTGAATCTGGGGCTCCGTGAGGCCTCTGTCCAGCTCTGGAAAAAGTTCAGCAAATGCTTAGCATGGGCAACTGAATTGCAGGCACTCGACCTTAGTGACCCTCCTCATGCCCAACTCTATGGAGCAGACCAAGTTAGTACTCCTGTTTCACAGATGGGGCAAACGAGGCTCATGGAGGTCACTTGCTCAAGCCCACAGAGTGGGGATGACACAGATCTGAAATTCAAGCCAGCAAAGCCTGCCATCGGAGTTGAGGTTCATAAACACAATGCCAGCGACACTGATTGACTGTGACAGCAGAGACTCACTGTGTCAGCAGACGTCCACTGCCTTACTCCGTTTTCCACTGCTGCATCAAAATACCTGACACCAGGTAACTGATAAAGAATAGCAATCTGCGTTCAGGGCTCCAGGGCCTGGGGAGTCCGAGAACACGGTGGCCCTGCAGTGAGGCACCTGCTGATCATGACACGGGGGGAGGGGGGATCACAGGGCCAGCCACAGGCACATGTGTGCAAGGGTGTGTGTGTGTGATTACAGATCAAACCTAGGGTCCCACACATTGCTAGGCAAGCACAGCACCACTGAGCTACACCCTAGTCTTTCTCTTCCTCTTTCTTTTTTTTTTGTAACTCAGAAAAATAAAATTTAATTATCTTAAAGACAATCCCTGATAATAAAGCAACAAAAATTATAAGTCTTCCTCTTCTTATAAACCACTAACTCCATGTAGGAGCCCTATTTTCGTGTCTTCACCTAATCCTGATCACCTTCCACAGGGCTACCTTCCAAATGCCATAAACAGATGAGTCTGTGAATTAAATTTTATACACAAGAACTGTGGGGCCTCAGTTAAACTCATACCACTTTGGGAGTGCTTTTTTGGGTGTTGGGCTCTGTGCCTGGTGCTTGGATGCTCAGGAAAGTGAGCAGTGCTTTGAAGGAGAATGGAGAAAGTGGGACAAGGACACCCCTGTCAAGCCCAGGAGAAGCACAGGCTGGAGGCAGACACATGCTGGTGCTGAGAAAACATCTGTGTCTGCCTCTCCCCGCCGCCAGGAATCTACAAGGCCCAGTGCTCTGCCAGATCCCTTGGAATGGTCAGAATAAACACACGGCCAGGGCCGCAGGTGCCAAGCACACTGGCCTGTGAAGCCGGGCCCCGAGCAGCTTCTGGACCAGCGCCCCTCTCTCTGGGGTCTGTGGGCTGCTCCCTTCCAGTGGCCTCAGCCTTAACCTCTGTGTCATCAGACAAAGGCGGAAGTCAGGCCCTGCCCTCAGCAGCTATGTGACTCCCGACAAGAGGCTAAACACTCTGGGCCTTCACTTCCTGGTCTATAAAATGGGATGATGACAATTTAGGAGGCTGAGCTCTCTGCACAAAGCATGTTCATTTTTCAGGGTGTCAAACAGGCAATAAAAAGTGATTACTAAGGTCAGGTATGGCGGCACACACCTGTAATCCCAGCACGAGGGAGCCTGAGGCAAGAGGATCATAAACTTGAGGCTGGCATGGGCTAGATAAGGAATCTGAGGTCAGCCTGTCTCAAAAAAAAAAAAAAAAAAAAAAAAAAAAAAAGTCCAGGGCTGGAGTAGCTGCAGTAATTTTTCTAAAATATGTTTAAAAATGTGACACATTAGCCGGGCGTGGTGGCGCATGCCTGTAATCCCAGCACTCGGGAGGCTGAGGCAGGAGGATTGTTGTGAGTTCAAGATCAGCCTGAGCTACAAAGTGAAGTTAAGGCCAGCCTGAACTCCATAGTGAGACCCTGTCTCAAAAAGACAAAAAAAAAAAAAAAAAAAAAGTGACACATTCATGTTTGATTTACTGAGATAAATTAAAGAATGAACAATGAAAGTAATAATGATACACTACAGTAATTATGGTGTAATCACCAGTATTTGGAGGCCTTTATTAGACGTTAGACTAAGGACTTAGCACAAAATTTAAACCACATACTAACCACACGACTATGGTAGGATCCATTCCTCAAAGTCAGGTTTACTAAAGTACATTTTTCACATGGTAAAATTCACTTTTGTTTGGATGTAGAGTTCTATAAATTTTAACACTCCCAGTCACATAACCCCATCACAGTCTGATTCCAGGATACTCCCATCATTTCCTAAATTCTCCCGCACCCTTCATGGTCAGCACTTCCCCCCACCACTCCAGCCCCTGAATAAATCACTCTTTGAGTTCCGGCCCTATTGTTTTGCCTTTTCCTAGAATGCCACAAAACTGGCCACAAGCAATACAAAGCCTCCCAAACCCTAAGGTTCTTAAGCAGAGTTTTTACTTACCAAGCATTGCATGAATACCTTCTACTTTTTAAAAAATTACACCAGCCAGGTGTCGCGGTTGTAAGTCTAGGTACTCAGAGGCTGGGGCCGGAAGGTTCCGAATGTGAGGCTAGCATGGGTAACTGGCAGAGGGCTGTCTTAAACTACGACTTTTAAAGAAAGGGTTGAGGTGTGACTCAGTGGTACAGATTTTCCTGGTATGTATGAAGCTAAGTTCAGTCCGCAGAGGTGTAAAAGAAAAACCAAAAAACCTAAACTAAATAAAACATCCCAGACGACTCTTGGCCCCTCCTGACACCACCTCCAATCCTAGCCCTGACCTCTGAGCTAGAAGAGGGTTTACAGCCCACACGTTTTCACACAGGCAACGTGTAGCCAGGCAACGTGTTCCCAATCTGAACAGCATGAGGTGTCACACAGTGACCATCTCACGAAAGGGCTGGCTGAGGCCCTACAGCTAGACAAGTAGAGACGGACCCCGGGTCTCCGTATTCCTGCCTAGACTGCTGACTGCTCCAATCCCCAGGACAACGGCAAGGTAGAGGAAGGACCGAAAGCCCCTGGCTGGGCAGGCGTTGGTGGGAGGCTGGGCAGCCACAGAGCTGTCACGGGGACACGGCTCCTTCCTTGTCAGTGACTCCATCCCAGCTTCTTACACCTGGATTCCCAAAATGTTTTTCCCGAAAACCAATTTGAAAATTTTAGCTCCTATAGGATCTTGTGAGCCTCAACTCATACAGCTTTCATTTTTCTCTGTTGGACTCATCCGGAAGGCCAGTCTGTTGACATGGCCAGTATCTTTTTTCCCACTGTCATTTAACTGCCTGTGAGCTCGGGGAGGGGTCTCACAGTTGGCTCTAGAACATTCCCTTGGGTTCTCGTGGGTAAGGATTGGTCCTCAGCTTAGCACCTTGGGAAATGGTGGCCCCTCTAAGGGCGGGGTCTCCTGGGAGGCTGTAGCTCACTGGGGCGTGCCCTCAAGGGAGCGTGGGTGCTCGTCTCTTCCTGTGTCTTTCTTCTAGTCATGAGCTCACGGCTCCTTCTGCCACAGAATCCCCATCCCACCATGCCATGCTGCTCCAACAGAAGCTCAACGCATCAGGGCCCATGAGGTAAAACTTCCAAAACCGTGAGCCATTATAACCTTTCCTCTTTACAACTGTCCTCTTTGATTTTCTCAGGCACTTGCTATAGTAATAGAACACTGACTACCATTGGGCTTTGCAAGGAAGGCCTGTGGGTCTAGTGTTGCTACGGGTTCTGCTGGGGATGTTCTGCTATAAACGTAAAACGGCCCTGGGATAAATGGAGGGGGAGGAGGACAGATGGGTAGCTTTATACTGGGTCTCTTTTTCTCAGCCACTTTAGAATCCTGGGCTTACCACTCACCTTCCATGGACCTGACCAGTGGCTGCTCCTCAGTCCCTGCCCCGAGAAGAGGCACAAGCAGGCAGTGATGCAGGATAGGCAGTGCTTAGGGGCGAGGGTCACCCAGACTTAGTTGGTATCTCAGTTCTGCTCTGTGACAGGGCAAGCTCCTCCTTAAGACAATTTGATGAAGAATACAACACAGCCAGAACCACCTGCCTGTAACACCAGCGCTCTGGAAGGCTGAGGCAGGGGGATCTTGAGTTCCAGCCAACCCGGAAACTTAGTGACCCTATCTCAAAATATAAATTAAGAAAGGCCTAGGGAGATAGTTCAGTACAAAGACCCTGTGTTCAGTCCTTACTACTTGAAAAAAGAAGAAAACAGAGAGATGTTCTTCCTGATTTTATACTTGGGGTCAAACAAGGACCGAATGTGTGGAAACACTGACAGGGGCTAGCATCCAGCAACTGCTCACAAACTGTGGCTTGGGTGTGACTTGCGGCTCCTGCGCTGGTAAGTTTGGTCCTCTTGTGGCTGTACTCCAATGGTAGAACCTGGAGAGGGAGGGCCTCGCACAGGTAGTCAGGAAATGGGGGTGGCACCCTCAGAAGGGACGAACCCTCCAAAGAAAGCGAGCCAGTTCTCAGCGAAGCCAGTTATTATAAAGAGTCAGGCCGCCCCTGAACCACTTTGGCGTACTCTCTCACATGACCTCTTCTGCCCAGGCTGTGTTGTGACGCCAACCCCCAGGCAGCCCCTGCCAGACACCAAAAGATGGGGACAATGACCTTGGGCTTTCTCCCCCAGACCTGCGAGTCACCTACATCTCTCCCCTTTATAAAGCACCCAGCCTTACATCCTTTATTTTTGCAACAGGAAATGGACTAAAACGTGAATTAATGGTTCCTATTAATACCTTACTGTCACTGTGCAGGCTTGCTTGGACACCACGGCCTGATCACATCACTGCTGAGTATCTCTAAAATGGGTGTGTGCTATAGGTCAGAGGTGTCCCTGAAAGACCTGTGTTGGAAACTTGATCCCAAAACACGTGTGGGCAGGTGGGCCTCTGGGAGGTGACTGGCTCAGGCCTGGCATTGTGGGGCGGGGGGCTGGCTGGCTCTCAGCGAGAGGACGGCTGCAGCGTCCCTTCTCTTGCGTTACTCTCCTGCCATCTGCCAGGCCCCACCCGACACCGGCACCTGACCTTTGGGCTTTCCCACCCCCATGAACACATTAGTCTCTGCTCTTTATGAGTTTTGTCCAGGCTCAGATGTTCTGCATAGCAGCAGAAAAGGACACAGACAGTGGGTGACCCACTTTTCAAAGACACTCCCTGCTGGGTATGGTGGCACACTCATGTAATCCAAGCTGCTCAGACGGCTGAGGCAGGAGGATCTTGAGATAAGGTTGGCCTAGACAAGTTACTGAGACCCTGTCTTACAAAACAGAAGGAGCTGGGTTGTAGCTCGGCAGCACAGCAGCCCCGGGACTGCTCTCCACTACTGCACACACATAGAAGGACCTCTTACGTGTCTTGTTCTCCCTCTTAAGTGTGCCCTGTGGCCAGGTGAATGAGGTGCCACACCCATCTTACAGCCAAGAAGCCTTGAGAGGGTGAGCAGTCAGTGAAAGACCTGAGCCTTCGAGAGGGAAGGGCTGGGCTTTGATGACTGCCCAGCAATCTCTCCAAGAGGGGACAAAGAAGAGATTGCTCAGAGGCCACAGACTCCCTCCTGCTAGGAAGAGGCTGCTTTAGAACTCCAGGCAAGGCTCCCGGTGGTGCTCTGGCCGAGGAAAACTCACCTAGCATGATGGCGTCCACAGCTCCCCCCGGACAGAACTCGATCATGATCTGTAGAAACACAAGGTGGAGATGATCAGGAGTGCCCTGCCTTACGGCAAGAGACCCTGCAGGCCGGCGTCTCAGTGCCCCAGTGCCCAGCCTGTCCCTAGCCTCACAGGTGGCTCTGACACCAAGGCAGTTGCCTGGACGCTTCATGTTTCTGAAAAGGAGAAACCAAACTGCCACAGAGGCCCCAGCTTCAGCAAATGCCTTCCTCCCAGGCCTGCACCTCATTTCCTGCTGTCCTGCCTGCTGTGGCCCACTCTCTGGCCACCCTGCATCCCACCCTCCATGGCCACAGCCTTGGAGGCCACTTTCTCTGTCCATGCCCAAGGCCACCATACCTCACAGAACCCTGAGCCCCTCTCCCTTCTCCACCCTCTGGAACCCAAGCCCTTGCTGCCTGTAAAATAGAACTGCTTACGATCCTAACTGTGGCCCCACCAATGGGCTATACTGTAGGGGACAAGCCATGCCAGAGTACAAGAAACCAAAGGTCAAGAGGGAGCTTTGAGTTGGGCCAGAGAGGTGACAGGTGTAAGTCTTCAGGAGCAAGACACTCCTGGCCCCGTCAGCCCTGCCATGCACTGTGGAATGTGACACACCAGGATGGAAAGCAGAAGGGGCACTTGCCACTTGCACCCCGCTGCCCACCACAGAGGCAGGATGTGGCCTCCTGAGGTGCCTTTGGCCATACAGGGCCTGTCTGGCTCTCAACATCAGCGCTGGTTTCCCCAAGACTTCTAACATGGCAGTGAACTGTTATCCTCAATGAACAGCCATCTGAGATGTATTCATCTTCCAGGGAGCCTTCAGGCCCTCATCCTTCCATTCTGCATTCATTCACTCTCTCAATGAACCACTCTTGTTCCTGGGGACTCAGAAACAGAAGTGATTCAGCACTGAGCCTATCGAAGTACAGCATCTCATTCTTGTTCAATAATTCACACACACGTCCAAGAAAAGGAGCAAAAACTTATAATTTCTGTCGTGTATGTTGGCCCACTCCTATAATCCCAGCACTCTAGAGGCTGAGGCAGGCAGATCACTGCTAGTTTTGAGGCCCGCTTGGGCTGCATAATGAGTTCAAGACCAGCCTGAACTACATAGCAAGACCCTGCTCAAAAACTGAAAACACTCTACTGACCATTGGGGAAAATCAGCTACAAGAAGCAATGGTAGAGCCGGGTGTGGTGGCGCAGGCCTGTAATCCCAGCACTGGGGAGGCTGAGGCAGGAGGATTGTTGTGAGTTCGAGACCAGCCTGAGCTACAAAGGGAATTTAAGGCCAGCCTGAACTGAACTGCATAGTGAGACCCTGTCTCAAAAAGACAAAAAAAAAAAAGAAGCAATGGTAGAAAAGAAGCAAAACTGTCGCTCCCCAGGGACACTAACTAGCTGAGCAATTGTAAGGCGCAGGTGACACACCATGACCTTCCCAGGAAAAAGAAGTGCTTAAAGGCCGTGGGGTGCCTGGCCCCCCGTGTGCCTCATCAGTATGAACCACTATCATGATTCTGTCCTGAGCTCTGGGGTCTGTATTTTTTTGGTTTTGGTCTGCTTTTTTTCAGACTGCATGAAAGCCTTCCCCCCTTTCCTCACCCAGAAAAACACAAACTGGTACAAATGTGTACACAAACGTGTGTGTGTGATGCCACGAGTCCCTGGGCACCCTGCGGCACCACCGCCAGAGCCACTGCAGTAGCTGCTTGGCCAACTCGGTCCTCCTCCTCCGCTCTACCCTCAGCCCCCAACAGCCCGCTCTGTCATGCAGGCTCCCACCGTGGACCTGGAGGATTTCTGCCAAGACCAGACGGCTGGACAGGTGCTGCCTGGGATGTGAGGGTGCCAGCTGGGATGCATGCTGGGCTCCTAAGAGGCCAGGCTGCCCGCTTCTCCAACAGAGCACCACCAGAAGGAGGCAGTAACAGACTTAGGCCTCAGCTCAGGACGCTCTTCTGCCTCAGCCTCCCAAGTGCTCAGATGACAGGCACGCACCACCACCCCTTGCCCAAAGTGGCACCAACAAACTCTGCCTCCATCTTAAATGGGATTCCCAGCATGAAAGCACAGCTGGAGGCCACAGTCAATATATATTTATGAATTCTCTGGCAAACGGGACACGCTCCAGCAGAAAAACATCAGACTTAAGATCGTGTTGCTCAGGCCGCCACAAAAACACGCCTTCCCAGGACAGTTTATCAACACACCCAGCAGGTCCTGCACCTTCCAGTGAAACCACCCCTTGTGCAATACCATCCCTCACCCGAGTTCCCCACAACTCAGCCTCTCCCGGGTCAAAATCAGGAAAGCTCCTGCACTGAAAATCTGGCTCATTTCCTCTGCTGAAGTTCAAGAAACTCTCCACAAGCCCTCAAAATGCTGTGGCTGCTGGGAAGCTCCAAGTGAAGTAAGCTTCCTCAGCGTTGGATTCTCTCACCCTACTCACTGCTTGCAGTACAGGGGCCTGGGGGATTTAGTCTTTAGCTGGCCAGTGGCATTAAGCTGCAGGGGGCTTGTATTATAAGTCGGTCTGGGCTGGGCGTGGTGCTGCACACCTGTAATCCCAGAACTCAGGAGGTTAAGGCAGGAGGACTGCCATGAGTTCAAGGCCAGCCTGAACCATGTTGTGAGACTGTCAAGTAAATAAATAAAATAAGATCAAAGTAAATAAATAAATCTGACAGCTTGCACAGAAATATGCAGGGTTTAGTGAACAAAGCACTTATCTCAATAGCAAACAGTAAGACAGTCAGCCCTCTGTATCTCCGTGTTCTGCAGCAGCCATGGAGCCAATTAACTCCAGAGCAAATATTCCAGATAAAGTGCATCGCTACTAACCATATAAAGTTACTTTTTTTTTGTCACTGTTCGCTAAGTGACACAATGTAACAACCACTGACACAGTATGTGCATTGTTTGGAGGGCTGCAGACTCATATCCACAGGGTTCCTCAGGCCAAGCTCCAAATACAGGAAGAGGTGACTATAACAATGATAATAACAAATGCAAACAAAACAGTCACCTCAATGCCTTAGGAAGTTATTAAATACACACAAGAATAGAGAATGGGAGCCTTTACATTTATAGGAGCACTACATCTGACACACTTTATCCAAATAAAATGTGTCATAAAACTTTTATTTGGAATAAACTTTTTTAAATTTTATTTTATTTTATTTTTTTGAGACAGGGTCTCACTATGCAGCTCAGGCTGGCCTTAAGCTCACTTTGTAGCTCAGGCTGGTCTCGAACTCACAACAATCCTCCTGCCTCAGCCTCCCGAGTGCTGGGATTACAAGGCCTGTGCCACCACGCCCAGCTAACCTTTTTTTTTTTTTAAAGGAAAGGACTATCCTGATTTTAGGCACAGCCTATAATCCAAGCACTTTGGAAGACTGAGGCAGGAGGATTGAAAGTTCTAGCCCAGCCTGGGCAACTTAGCAAGAATCTATGTCACAATTTAAAAACACGGCTGGGGCTATAGCTCAGTGGCACAGCACCTGCCTGGCGAGCACAAGGTTCTGAGTTTGATTTCTGGTACCAAATAAAAAGAAAGGATGAGCGAGAAATAATGCAAA
>PVKA01018213.1:16937-44387 GCA_004027165.1 Ctenomys sociabilis
AGTTTAATGTCTCAGCAAATAGCAACTTGATCTCCACCAAATGCCCACATGATTAGCAGGGGGGGGGGGGGGTCCATCACAGTTGCATTCCATCAACAAATACTATCTGTGCTCTTAGTTGGTGCCAAGCCCGAAGACTGAGAACCCAGGACAAGTCCAGCAGGCTCTTGCCCAGGACCAGCGGCCGAGGAAGATGTAGGGGTGAGTGGTGCAGCCCACCGGGGTCACAGTACCAGGAGCCTGGGGATGCTGCCATTACCCAGACTGGAACTGCCCTGAGGACATCCCGGGAGAGGGGACAGCCAGGCTGGGTTCTGCAGGGAGAACCTGTTAAGTGAAGGAGGCTGAGGACATCATTGCAGGCAGAGTGCAGCAGGGGCAGAGAAGGAATTGTGGGGGAGCGTGGCAAGCAGGCGGCGTGGAGCATTCTGTGGGGCACAGGAGGCTTGGAGGAGAACACACTGGAAGGGTCAGAGACTAGAGAGAGCATCAACAGTCCAGAATATGAGCCTTATCTGAGAAGTGTACGTGTGCATGTGTGTGCGTGCGCGTGTGTAGGTGCACACACAGGATTTAAGCAAGAGGCCCTATGGAGGGCTCTCTGCTTTAGAAAGAGCCCCTGGCTGTGGACTCTGGAGGCTGGAAAAGAGTGGCCTTGTGGCCAACAGGAAAGAGGGCACTTTATCTGTCTGCTGGCTGGGGCATCATAAGGAGGCTGCCTCCCACTCCAATGTAGTATTTCTTCCTTTTCCTTCTGTGAAAAAGCCATGTGACCTTGTTGGGATTTATTCCCCCACCCTGCAAAAGGCCCTCGGGATGTGCAGGGCAAGAGACTGCTGGAGAGCTTCAGCAAGCATCTGTAGGCATTTGCAAATCCTCCCAGCTCTTAAAAGACAAGCCTTGGGGCCTGTGAGAATCCTCCAAGGGGCACATGGGGGGTTAGAGAAGATCAGATAGATAAAAATACTACCATAAGTATTGGGAACAAAAGAAAAACTAGATACACCTGACTCCACCAATGCCAAAAAATGACAGTGCATCAAAGGATATTATTAGCAAGGCTGGGCATGATAGCACATGCCTGTAATCCCAGCTTGAGAGGCTGAGGCAGGAGAATCAGCTCAGGTTGGAGACCAGCCTGGACTACCCTGTCTCTAAAAACAAGCAAACAAAATCTTCTAGGAAAAAAATAAGGAAAAAATTTCATGACATTGGTCTCGAAAAAAAACATAAGCAACAAACCCAAAAGCAACCAAATGAGATGACATCAAACTTAAATGTTCTGTACAGCAAAGAAAGTAACAGAGTGAAAAGGCAAGCTAAAAACATGGGCAAAATGAAGCAGGCACAGTCCTGGACACCTGCAATCCCAGGATTCTGGGAGGCTGAGGAGGACTGCAAGTTCTAGTACAGACTGGGCAACAGAGCAACTTGGCAAGTTCCTGTCTTAAAAAAAAAAAAAAAAAAAAAAAAAGGTGTAGCCCAGCGTGACTGCACTGGGTTCAGTCCCAATGCAAAAAAAAAAAAAAAAAGATAAACCGTATATTTAAAAAGCTCATCTCACTGGGCGTGGTGGCGCATGCCTGTAATCCCAGCACTGGGAGGCTGAGGCAGGAGGACTGTTGTGAGTTCGAGACCAGCCTGAGCTACAAAAGTGAGCTTAAGGCCAGCCTGAACTGCATAGTGAGACCCTGTCTCAAAAAGACAAAAATAAATAAATATAAATAAAAATAAAAAGTTCATCTCTAAAATACATAAGGAATGTATCCTATAACTCAAAATCAAAAATCAACAAACAAAAACTAAAGTCTCAATAAAAGTGGAGTAAAGACTTGGATGGATAGTTCCTCAAGGGGGGACACATGACTGGCTAACAAGGATCCGAAGAAGCTCAATACCACACATCATCAGGGACATGAAACCGAAAACACTGAGGATCGCCTCACACCTGTCGGAGCAGGTGCTGGGAGGGAGGGTGCCGAGGACAGTCCTGTGCACTGCTGGACAAGACGGAACACATAGCTGCTGGAGCAAGTGGCACGGAGGCGCCTCAAGACATGCAGAGGGAACACGGGCTCTCACCTAGAAAACCTGCAGTCTAGATCCCAAGGAGCCAGCAGCACTCCTGCATTCCCTGCAGCATTACTCATAAAAGCCAAGACAGGAAAGGCAGCTCAGCATCCTCGGACAGAGGAATGCACCCAGCAAGGGTGGGCTGCACAGACGACGGAGTACTGCCCTGTCCCATCCCGAACAACCTGGATAAAATTGAGGACGCTGCCCTGGGTGAAATAAGCCAGACGTGGAAGGCCAAACGTGAAGATGGCATTCACACAAGCTGCCTTCAATTGTCCCATTCACAGAATGGGACGGGGGTTGCAGGAGGCAGGGGATGGGTCACTAAGGGACAACATGAAGTTTCAGCTAAGCCAGATGAAAACTCACTCTAGAGCTGTCCAGCTCCACACCGTACCAAGAGTCAACCAAGAAGCACTGCGTGCTTCAAGCTTTGTGCAGAGGGTAGATCTCGGATGAAGCACTTGGGTCCCGGTAACTTTTGTTTTTTTTCAGTACTGGAACTGAACCCAAGGCCTTCACACTGAGGCTACCTCCTTAGCTGTATTTTTGAGATGGGATATCACTAAGGTGTCCAGGTTGGGCTGGAGTTTACAATCCACCTGCCTCACCCTCCCAGGATAGAATCTGGGGTTAGTGGCACACGCTGCTATAGCAGCTCTAAAATAAAGTTAAAAGAAAGAGGTAGGGATCTGCCTGAGCCCAGACCAGGGCAGCAGCTCTGTAAGGGGGACCCTTGCCTTTTCTGCGCCCCACACCATGGGCAGGTCCTCAGTCAGGAGCTCCTGTCTCTGTTTACACACACACACACACACACGCGCACGCACGCGCGCGTGCGAGCGCCTGCAGGGGCTGTGACAGCTGCTGTAGGCTGTGTCAGCTTCTTCTCTGGCTGGAGGCCAAAAGAAACTGGAAGCTTGGGTTGAGCACGGTTTGCCCTGAGTTCCAGTCACACAGCTGCCATGGGCAGAGTACTGGCTGGGACCTTGCTACGTGATCCCACGGCTACACTCTTTCTCTGGCCACCTGGGGATGAGTGAGCACACCCAGCAGCACCTGCCCGCACCAGGCACTAAGCACAGGGGTAAAAAGACAGCCCCTGCCTCCCTGGGCCCTCCCAGGAGGCCATCCTAGGAGCAGCCCCTACCTGGCCACCGCAGGCCTGCTTACCAGGCGAAGTGCTTTTGGAAACAGGAGCCAGCCGGGGACATAGCTCAAGCCGCACAGTGCCTGCCTGGCAAGTGCAAGGTCCTGAGTTGAACTCCCCGGTAGCCTCTTTGAACTGGCAGAGCAAGAATCTAAACATCTCCATCCTCTACCAGATCAACCCTTTTGATCCAAGATGCCGTCTGTGCCCATCTGGCTTCCACCTTTGTACACAACACAAAGTACGCAGGGGCTGCCCCTCCCACGCTCTCCCTCTGTGCCCTTACATTCGCCATGATGTATTAGCACGGGAGTTACCTGGCTAGTTGTTTCGGGCCAGCCTCAGTCTCCCCATCCTTGATAGCTAACAACTGGAGAACTCATTCTGCATCAGGCCTTTTTCAAAGGGCTTTCCAGTGATCGTCTCACACCTGCTATTTGCGGGAAGTAGCTGGAGTGCCTGTCCCTCAGGAGGCTAACCTCGAGGACTAACAGCAACATAGGCCGTTGCCCGTGTGCAGAACCTAAGTGCTCAGTAAACAAAACCCATTATTATCAACAGTAGATTATATATATATACATGTGTAAATATATATGTATGTGTGTGTATGTATATGTATATATATATAAATAAATATTTATTTATATATATATATATATATATATATATATATATATATATATATATGTATAAATTTTTTTTTCTTCAGAACTGGGAATTGAACTCAGACCCTTGTGCTTACCAGGGAAGTGCTTATTCTACTGAGCCATCTCCCTGGCCTCAGTAGATGATATTTTATTCCCATTTTACACATGGAGAAGCCAAGGTTCAGAAAAGTCTGGGTTCAGTTTATCTCCCCAGCAGAGAGATCTAGTTAGCGCCTATCTGCCCCCCTGGTCCCTCTAGGAAGAAGCCACAACAAAGCCAGAGTCACAGGCTGGGGTGGAAGCAGAAAGGGTACCTGTGTCTGCCTCCCCCAGCCCCCAGTCCACAGGCACATACCAAGGAGGCTTGCTCAGCAGAGATAAGGGGACCAGCAAGACTCTGCCCAGACAGTGGCCTGGACCACCCCCCAGCTTAGGCATTAACTTTTATAGCCTGCAGGCTGGGAGGCCAGGCAGCAGGAGGGGGCAGACTGCCCAGCTCAGGGGTTCCCTAGAGACACCCAAGACCCGTGCGGCCCAGAGGTGAGCCATCCATACCGCCAACCATGCAGTGCTCTGGGGCACGGTCCTCTCACCTCCCTGGTCTCTCCTGCAGCCAAGGCAGACAACAGGAATCCAATCGATAAACATTGGCCAAGCCCCTGGAACTGAAATTACCTAAGTCTACACGTAGGAGGTATGGACATAGGCCTAGATCTGCCCCCTTCCTGCTGGGAACTGTCATACCTTCTTCCTGCTTTGAATTAAGACTTTTTTCTTTTCTTTTTTTTTTTTTTTTTTTTTTTTTTTTTTTTTTTTTTTTGGTACAGGGAATCAAACTCAAGACCTTGGGCTTGCCAGGCGGGTGCTGAGCTACATCCTGGCCTCCTCTTCCTGCTTTGAGTGTCTACTGCTTTGGCGTTTTTCACACCCGTGATGTCACTGGCAATGCTGACAGCTTAGGGTTCAAAGTGACTAAGTCACTTTATCATTGAGTAAGCAATTTATATTTGTAAAAGTCCATTCATAATATCCATTCACAGAGCCTGGATCAGCCCAGGCCTCAGCGCCTGTGTGGGATTACTTCCGACACCTCCTGCAATACCAAACTCCACAAATGCTCGGGTTCTATATAAAACAGAGCAGAATTTGAATGTAAGCTATGTACATCCTGTGTACATGAAATTTTCTTTAGATAACACGTGACGCCTCACACAAGCTAAATGCTGTGCAAATAGTTATGCTATGCCATTTAGGGACTGATGACAGGGAAAAATCCATACGTGTTCAGACAGGGACAGGGGTAAACCCACAGACACAGGGGCTATCTGTACATAATGAAGTGTTTCCTGGATGAATGAATAAACATGAATGAAATATTTCAGGGGCCTTAAGATGTCCATAAATTAGGGCAGAATGGCCCAAAGTGACTAACACAGCTGACATTCAAATTGTGTAGGCAAAGCTGGTCAAAAGAATGCCACTCCCTCCCTTTGCTGCCACCCACAAGGCGAGACATGATGGCTGCCTTTTCAGTGCATAGCCTGCCCTGCACCAAGCATTCTAGAACATTCCTTTACTTCATCCCCACTAAAAACTCTCTTGCTCCCTCCTTTGCAAATGAGGAAACTAAAGTTTGGTGGGGAAGGGGCTTCCCTCAAACTGCTCAGTATAAACTTAGGTCTGTCTGCTCTGAGACACAAAGATGGAGGAAAGTACTACAGACAGCTAAGTTAAGTAAAAATATTACAGGCAGTCGGACAGGAACAGGCCCTCAAAGCAGTCAGTAAAGAAGATGATAACACATCACAACTGTGGCTGGAGGTGCATTCATCAAGGGCCAGGCCTGCAGGTAAAGATGGGATGACTAGACCTACGTACCTCCCTGAGGGATAAACAAGATACTACAATCAACAGGACAGAATCCAATAAAGAATAGACTAGGACCTCTCGACTCCTCTCCTCTAAAAACAGGTCCTTACTCTTTTTCCACGTCCACTTGCTATGTGGCTTGCCTCCCGACTGGATCAATACTACCCAAGTGACCATACTTTCTAGCTGGAGTGCCTGTCCCTCAGGAGGCTCACCTCGAGGACTCACAGCAACGCTGGCTGTTGCCCGTGTGCAGAAGGTAAGTGCTCAGCAAACGTACATCCACTGGTACATCTCAGGTGTACATCATGCTCCCATTTGTCACAGGCAACTTGTACCTGGATGGGAGATCTTGATTCTTTTTACCCCTCAGCCTCCCTCTCTCCCTTCAACCCCTGCCCCTCCTCCATTTACAAAAGCTGCTGAGTGTGCATGGTACACTCTAATCCCAGTACTTGGGAGACTGAGGCAGGATTACTTTAAGTTCAAGGCCAGAAAAGTGAACTCAAGGCCAGCCTGGACTACATAGCGAGACCCTGTCTCAAAAAACCCCAAACTTTGCTTCAATTCTTTCCTGCTTCCTCCTTTTGCTTTTCCCTTCCTTCCTTTTTCCCTTCCCCTCCCTGGTTCCCCTTACCATTTGAATGTTTCTTCCTACTTCACAATACCTATTCTACTTTTTGGCCCTTATTTACACTTTTGGTTTCTCACGACCGAGAAACAGTGCAGTACTTACACATGATACTTACAATCTTACTGGCTGATCACAGCTTTGTCCCATGTTTTGTACCCACCCCATGATTTTGCTATATAAAACTTCCAGAAGTCGGCTCCCTGGCAGCCCATTTTTGGGTCACTACCTGTCTCTCAAGAGCCATCTCTCCCAGTAAGGCTTTCCAACTCTGACCTTCAACTGTTTCTTAGAATTCACTCTTCAATTTTGTGGAACATGAGCTCAGTGTATCTGGTATTTAGCAGCTAGGAGTAATAGTTCCCCTCTATCCTTTGGAGGTCTTGCATTAGAACCAAACTGGCGATAGGGCAGCCACTTTGTGGCTCTGGCTGCAGATCTTCCTGTGGCCCCCTGCGCGAGGGCTGCGGGCCTCCACAGTCCGACCTACACAGATGACACCTTCAAAGCATGGGCCAGGGCCTCCCCAGCCTAAGTTCCCCATCCATGCCAAAGGCAGAAGTTTCCAGTTACTCAATCAAAGTCTGTACAAGGAAGTCCATGAGACCGCCACCAAAAATAACAAGCGTTAACACAAAACTGTCCCAGTTTGTCAGCTGCCTGACCCTGTAGGTGGAGTCGCAGAAGCTCCCCACCTCAGAGGCCCTGCCGGACAATGCAGCCATTGAGCAGGCAGCCCACACCCACAAGGCCTCCCAGGAACGTGGCCTTGGTCAGCATCACCAGCCCCACCCACCTCAGTCACTGAGAGCTTGGGGAAGGAAGAAGTCTGTATGGACAGGGCAGTCACAGAAGAAAGGGCCCTGGGGTGGGGTGGGGGTGCTCTTGGAGTTTGAAGTCTGCAAGCAGCACGTGCGAGTGGTTCGTTCGGGAAGAGCATTCCTGTGAGCTTAAGTCTGGCCAGGGCGCCTGTCCCTGGGGCGGGGGTGGCTCAGCCTCCCCCAGGCTGGTTCACACACTAGGAGGTTCCACCCTAGAGGTGCTTGCCCAAGTCCCAAGGCATCTCTGGGATGGAAACAAGGTACTCAAATTCCAGGGGGCCTAACTCCTTCTGGGGCTATCTAGCCCAGAGGCCAGGCGTATACCCTTCAAGGGCAAAGTACCTGGAGCCTGAGGTCCTCACAAGGTCCAGGAAATGCTGCCAGGATGGGTTGGGTTCAGACTCTGGTCTGATGCAAACCAGAGTCCAGGTCTAGGGGAACGACAAGGGCATCCAGGTATACAAAGGCAATCTGGCCATCTGAGCTGCTGGCTGGCCGGCCACCCCGCCTAGACCCACTTCTGCCATGCTCAGTGCCAGACACAGAGGGCAATGGGCTGGGGCCGTGGGTCCTGAGGAACATGACCCTGAGGAGTCAGCAGAGGGACTCACAAACACCTAAGATAGGATGCGCAGGGTCAGAGGAAATAACAGGGCTGTCTGGCAGGAGAAGGCCTTTTCAACTAAAATTTATTAGAAGTTTCACAATATTGTGCCAGCCCTCCAGGGACAGGTAGGATCGGAACCAAGAGAGAGGAAGTGGCAACGCAGGCTGTGGGCAGTGCAGGTAGATAACACTCTAGGTCACCACCGAGCCAGGGAGGAGAGCAGCCCTGCCCAGCGGTGCAAGCAGGCACTCAGGTCTTGCTACACAGCCCACAGGCAGCCCCACCCGTGCCTGGCTCATTATCGGACCTGACAGAGCCCAAGCGCCAGATCGCACAGCCAGACTCCACTCTGGTCTCATGCCAACTAAAGGCACCACCTTGGGACAAGAAATGCCAGAGATCCAGCTTCAGTGTGCTCCTCTGTCCCCGTCACACAGGATGACACTGGGAATCCTGGGCTGGGCTTGCATCTTCCGGTGAGTGTGCTGTGAATACTCGTCACACAGAGCTACATGAGGGACACGCAGTGACAGCTCCCATGCAGAGACAAGCCTCCAGTACCAGGGCCAGCTTCACAGAAGGCAAAGGAACCAGGTGCCGTGGGCGAGCCCAGAGCTTCCAAGGATGGGGACAGGTGATGCTCTCCTAGTAGGGTGGCTCCAGCCTCCATGTTTGACGCTGTCTGCCCGGACCCTTTAGGAAGCACAGGCCTTAGTGCCAGTACCTAAAAGCACCCGGGCACAGTGTGTGCTCGGGGAGCATTTGTTGGTGAGAGAGAGAACGGGCGAGGCTTCCTGCGCGCTTCAGGCACATTGTGCTGCGCAAGGCCAGGAGTGTGTGTGTGTCGGCATGATGGGGATAGCCTACAAGGACTGAGAGAGGTTCTCTCGGGACAGCCCCGCCTGCGGCCTCCTGCGAGATCAGAGGGAGTGGCCAAGGAGGAGGAGCAACCTGAGAAACACAAGGAAAACAGCAGCGTGGGTCACAGTGCCCTATTGCCTGGGTACCGCCCTGTGTCGCCACTACCCACCCAGAAGTGGAATCCATGACCTGCTGCTGTCAGAGGCTGGACAGGAGCCAGGCCAGGGTGGGGCTGACCAGAGGGCAAGTGCCCATCTCCAGGAGCAGCTGCACTCGGCCTAGCTCACAGATGCCTGCGTGGCTGGAGGTGCCCGGCCTCTGGGCTACGTCAGATGCTGGAGTTCTTGCTCGTAAGAGGCTGATTTATAAAGGTTCATGCTCGCTCAAAGGTCAGGGAGAAGCCAGCCTTGCTCTTCTTTGAACAACTCAGGCTTGTGGGAACTAATCCATTCCAAGAGACCAACATTAGGCCCCTCTGAGGGTGACAAACCGCGGGCCTGCTTACCTCCACTAAGCTCCCTCTCACCACCTTTCACTCTATCACATTGGGGTGTAAGTGCCCAGCAATTCACACTTAGGGGACAAAACATACCTAGGATGACTCCACTTCTGGTCAAGGGACCGATACACAGAGCTCTGCGGGTGAGCAGCACCAACGGCTACTTCTCCTGTTACATGTCCTTTGTAGTCGTGGCTTCAAGGCCACATAAGCTTTGTGGGTGACCAAGGGCAGCCTTCAAGCCCAAGAGAGCAACTCTGCCTGGTGAGGTGCAGACAGCAGGCTCCCTCTGCCCACACCCTGTTCATGACCCTGGGTCCTACACTTGCCTGTCATACAACATCCTCTCTGGGACAAACCACCCTCCACAAGGCCCACACCACAGGGAGTCCTCGGAAGGGCTCCTGGCTACCCTGCCCGCTCTGTCAGTCAGGCCCAGCCCTTCCCTGCCACACAAATCCTGCCACCCCCACTCTCCCTGACACTCACCCACCAAGGACAGACTTCACATGCATGGACCCTGTGCTGGGACCTCAGAGGAGGGCGCAAGGAAGGTGATGGTCACACTTCCTGAAGCTCTCTGTACCCAGCCCTGTGCCACCCATTTCTTTTTAATAACTGTCCCTGGCTCTCTGCTCCCCGAGCCCTGCTGTGAAGCTGCCCACTGTGCAGAGGAGAAACTGAAGTTCACAGAGGGCAGGGCTTTCCCAGGTCCCACAGGCAGACAGGGCAGGGTGCTTATCCAGAAGTCCCCAGACAGAAACCTCAACATTTCTTACAGCTGAGACTGGCACCTGCTGGCACACTCACCTCTCACCCTGTCACCACTGCCTCCTGCGTACATGTGCACACACAGATCTAGGAAGACCGCGGCCCTGGAGAAGCCTCATATTGGAGAAGCCTCGTATTGGACTCCCCAGCCAAGACTCCAGGCTTAAAAGCCCATAGGTCTGGGGAGCTGGGCTGAGAACTGCACCTTGAATATGTAAAAAATGGGCTCCCACTGGGTATGGTGGGATGCCTGCAATCCCAGCACTGGGAATATGTTGAGGCAGGAGGAACACTGCAAGCTTGAGGCCTGCCTGGGCTACACAACAAGACCCTGTCTTAAAACAATAACTAAAGGGGACTCTTACACACTTTCCTGGAAACATAGACCTCTTAGTTATCTTTAAGTTCCCTGATTTTGACAGAGAGGTGGGGTGAGAGTTTATTTCCTCTCAACTTGACAAAAAGAAAAGCAGTGCAAAATCCACACCGAGGACAAACAGGGCTCGGTCTTGGGACCAGGGACATTTCAGGGCCGCCTATTGAGAACAAGCGTCCTGAAGGGCAATCACTGTCAGCCCGGGTGACCACCATCATGCAAGCCCTCTAGCTTGTCCAAGAGCAGTCAGGAGGCCAGGACTCCATGTGATGCTTCAGATAAAACCCTAGCCACCAATTTCTACAAGAATCTGGCATCCCAGAGCAAATGTGTGTGAGGTCCAGTTTTTGACCCAGCTCTAACAACTCAGACGGGGGAGGCCTGTCTGACCTGGTACACATTAACCCTACAGAAGGCCAGCGAGTGCCAAGGCCCTGCGGTCTCCACCGGGGCAATCTATGCCTATGGGAATTTGGAGACATGGGGGAGGGGACAAGGGTACCGCACAACAGAGCCAACCAGTCAGCAGAGTGCAGGGATGCGCTGAACACCAGGCCACATGCAGCCAGCCCCACCACAGGAACTGCCCTGCCTCAGTGCTGAGCCCGAGAAGCCCTAGCACCAAGGCCCTGGAGCGGCTCTGGGCCTTCACAGCAGCCTGCCAGCTGGATGCCCCACCGCTGCCGTTCTGTCTGCTGCCATTTCAACAGAAAAGGATTCTACAGCTAAAAGGTCTGGGAAGCCCTGGTACAGAGGACGAGAGCTGAGAAGGGAGCTTTGGGAGAAGACCCTGGCTTTTGGGTCCGGAGCAGCAAGTCCCTAGCAGGTTTCCCAGGGATCTGGTCCTTGCCACTGCATCCCCAAGAGGGCCACGGCTGCCCAGTGACCTGGCTGACGACCTCATGCTGGCCTGGCTCCATGGGCCAGGACCTGGACGGGCAAAGGGCTTAAACGAGAATTGCTTTCTTTTAACTCTATTTATGGCAAATAGAATGTACTTTTCCATTAGGGCAATGATACGGAGGCTTCTTTTTTTAGATTTTTACTGTCCACTAAGTGTGCACTGGCAATGCAAAAGTGATATTCAGGGTGGAAAAACAGTGCACACATACATCGCATATCTTAATCATCTTAAGAGCTTTTACTCCAACTTGAAGCCTTTCTGTCTCCCCAACTCCCTTCTTTGAAGTGGCTTCTTTTTAAATAAATTATTAAATTAATAAAATGCAAGTCATCTTTAAAAATTAAGGGCATAGAAGGAAAGAGGTTGGGAGAAGCAGGCTTACCGAGAAGCTCTTGTAAAGCTCATGGATTGCTTTCTGGGTTTTGTTTCTGTGGTGCTATGGAAGGAGCCTGGGGCCCAGCACACGCAAGGCAAACACTTCGCCTCAGAGTCACATCGCAGCCTGTGAGCATGAAGCATACCCTGGCAAGAAGCGCAAGTTGCTATCAAGGGCGCCCTGGGAAGCCTCCAAGGTCGGGGCGGCCTTCCGGGCCGCTGTTCTGGAGGTGGCAGACACACACTCCTCAGCAGATAAACTCGTGGCAGTGTCACAGAGGCCTGACCCTGTGCTTAGCCAGGGAGGCCTAAGGGACAGAGCGGGCCCTGGAGAGACCCTTTTCTTAAACTAATTGAGGGAGACATGGCCTCCAAGTCTCAGTCAAAAGTAGAAGTGAAGGGGCGGCAGGAAGCTGAGGGGGTCAAAGGAAGGAGTGGGGATGTCAAGGAGGACCTAGAGAAAGAGGGGAGAGACAGGGATGGCGCTCGCCAGGCAACCTCTCTGCCCTTATCTAACCTATGCAACTTAATCTTAGAGCTATGCACCCAACTAGCTTTTATCACCCTCCCCATTTCAGAGATAGAGAAACAGCCTCAGAGCTTAGCAAAAATCCCACTTGGCAGCAAGAGCCTGAACTAAAACCAGTTCTTCCACCCCAGGGCAGGAAAGAGGACAGCAGTCAGAAAATGAACCCACGAGCAGAGGAGGGAGAGTGCAGTCTGCCCTGCTAAAATCCCCCGGGGGTTTCCTAACAGCGGTGATTTGCCCCACCCTACCTGGCCACCCTTGTATGCACTGTTCCCCCTCAGCCCACTGCCCCCAAACTCCTCCTCAGAGAGAGGTCTGCTGAGCACACACAAAGGGGCTCACACTGTCCCAGGACTGCACCCCCAACTTCACATCCCTGTCACACATCTCTCCCTGCCTGCCTGAGAGCTCCCCAAGGATGCGGGCTTCATATCCACATAAGTCCAGGCCCCAGCAGAGCCTGGTGAGTCCTAGGTGCTCAGGGCCCAGGCAGTGAGGTCTCCGTCGTG
Organism: Ctenomys sociabilis; assembly: GCA_004027165.1. Taxonomy (NCBI): domain Eukaryota; kingdom Metazoa; phylum Chordata; class Mammalia; order Rodentia; family Ctenomyidae; genus Ctenomys; species Ctenomys sociabilis. Next base: position 29,560 of record PVKA01018213.1, read on the forward strand.
TCCTGCTTTCCATCTCCCTGCCACTGCAGCGCTAACCGCTCCCATCTGGCCCTCTACATCTCAAGACCTTTGCACTCCATACTCTCAACTTGAAACTTTCCCAGCCTCAGTTGAGCTAGCTGAAGAACTGCCTCTTGAGACAGCTTTCCTCTGCCCATCCTACCCTGCCCAGGAGGCTCCACTGCTTCACCCTTGGTTTTTTTTCTTTGACCCATTTAACTATTTGCCATTTCCTTTTTTTGTTTGTTTGTTTAACTCCACAACACTGGGGATGAACCCAGAAGTGCTCTACCCAACTACATCTCCTGCACTACTGTGAGGCAACAATACCTGCTTAGCCCCACCTTCAACGTGCAAGCCTCCTGCCTCAGCCTCCAGAGTAGCTGAGATTAAAACCATAGGCTACCACGCCCAGCTCACTTCTTTGCTTTCAGAGTGTCTGTTTCCACCATTAGACTCTGAGCCCAGGGAGGCCAGGGTCCTTCTCAACGGCATCAGTACAATCACACCGTCAGCCTGAATGCCCGCAGTGAGAATGGGGCACTTTTCCTAGCACGCCTCTCTCTACTCCCACAATGAACATGCAGAACTAGACTCCACCCTTGAAAGACTTCCCCAGGGCCGGAGAGCTGGTGCAAGGGGCACTGACAAAGCAGAGGAAACCCAGCAGGCCAGGCTGGGGTTTCCGGCATTCAGTCATGGGAGGGGCCTAGTCAGAGCCCCACTGGTAGCTCTGCTCAGTGGAAGAGCCGCTAACCACGGAGCTCCAACATGTGGCTTGTGGGGAAGGAGTGTCATTGTTTTATTCATGTCTAATCATTTTATGTTAAAGTGGACACTTCATTCAGTTGTTGGTAGTTCTTTAAGAATGTTGGAGCTACCTGGGGATGCGAATCAGCTTTTTTCAACTATAAACTTTATGACATACAGATACAGATCCATGATTTCTGATAAAGCGAATCATTTTTTAATTGAGACGTGCTGAAATTGATATACATACTGGATTTGAAGACTTAAGAGTTTTAAAAAAGTGAAATACCTTACTAACAATTAGTTTTGTTTTGAGGTAGGGTTTTGTTATGTAGTTCAGACTGGCCTTGTACTTACTACATAGGCCAGGCTGGCCTCAAACCTGCAGCAGTCCTCCTGCCTCAGGCTCACAAATGCTGGGATTAGCTGGTGATACAGCTCAGTGGCATAGCGCCTGCCTGGCAAGCGCAAGGTCCTGAGTTCGGTACCCAGAACTGAAGAAAAAAAAATCTTAATGGCAAAATTCCAAGTGCTGGGGTTATAGATGTTTGGCACCACCCTCAGCTCTTTTACTAATAATTTTAATACTGACTGAATGTCAAAAATGTTGTACTATCAATACACCAGGTTAAATAATTATTTAAATTAGTGTATCCATTCCTTTTTGCTCTTTTAAATGTGGCTACTAGAGGCTTACATTTTGTGTGTAATGGACAGTGTGGGTCTAGAGCATTTAGGCTGCCCTATTACACCCACTTGCACCATCTGATACTTAAAAGCGGAAGTAGAAGTAAGAAACCACTGAAAGAATTCTTCTAAGCTTACAAATTCTGGGAGAAAATGAGCTCCCCTTGTCAGACTGTGCAGGGGAGGTTTGGCGAAGGACCTCCGCCCTGCACAGGGGAAGTCTTGTCTCTGGCTGCGACAGCTGCACAAGAGGCTGTGACACCCGGCCACCGTGAAGTCCCTGAGAGCAGACCCTGCTGGGCCCAGGGTTGTTTTCTCAAAGACTCTCCTGTGGACAAGCCGACTTGGGAACACACCAAAGACCTGGGCCTGGCCACAAGAGAGGCCTGAAAATATCACACAAGGAAACCCAAGAGCTGGTGTGCTCTTAACTTTCAGAATCGCATGACTCCTCCTCCCTTCCACACCCATATACAGCTGTCCCTCTTCTTAAAACTGTGCTTCTTTCTCTTGCCTTTCTAAAGGACTCCTATGCATTCTGCAAGACACAATTCAAACGCCCTTGCCTCTGCAGCCTTTCCTGACCAGAAGCTCCAATTCACATCCTTTGGCTTCTGGAGCAACCTCTTCTTCACCACTTCCTGATCAGACTCAATGCCTTAACTCATGGCTCTCAAATGTGAGTTCTTTCTAGAACATGTTGGTGTCCCCTGTAACCTAAAATAGTGCTTCTGAAACTTAGGCAGATATCAAAGTCACATGGAAGACTCCATGAAACGTAGCTTGCTGACCTCATTTCTGCTGACCTCAAGGTGAGGCCTGAAGCCTCAAGGATTAACAAGGTCTGGGAAATACATTTGCTGCTCTGACAACCACTAATCTGAAAAGCCAAGGGTGAACGTCTTCTGACCTTGGCACTCAGGCCTTCTACAAGGTGGCCTCCAATTCTTTTACCAGCCGGATCTTTCACAGGCACTGCCCTCATGTGAGACTAGCAACCAGCTGAACAGGCTCCGCCTTGCACCCTCCCACTGTACCTGTGCCATCCTCCTGCCTGGTTCCCTTCCGGTGCCTCCTCAGTCAGGAACCCCCAAATGAGGACATAGCACCTTTCATGAATGGAGGCTGTGGGGGCAGCTCCCAAAGAGCAGGGTAAGAAATGGTTCTGGCTGCAGCAGTAGCCTGGGATGAGAAAGTAAAGGTGAACAATCTGGGACAACCTGAGAACAGAAAATTCTGGTGTATCTATTCAAACACCACAGGGCAACCCAGGCCAGTTAAGAATTATTCTTTTTCTCTGTCTGGTTTTCCAACTCCTCCACTTCCTAGCTGTGTGGCCTATAGGCAACACACTTAGCTTCTCTGTTTTCCTCATTTGCCTTTGCAAGACAAGATCAAAGCAACAACCTCAGAGAATGAAGAGTAAATGACTCAACACTAGTGAAATTCATGGACACACACACACTGAGCCCTTGCTCAATAAATGCTTGTTCTTCTTGGTATTAGCTTTGAACCTGGAAGAGTAATGAACTTGGGATTAAACCCCTATCAATAATGGGGACAAGCCGGGTGTGGTGGCGCATGCCTGTAATCCTAGCACTCGGGAGGCTGAAGCAGGAGGATTGCTGTGAGTTTGAGGCCAGCCTGAGCTACAAAGTAAGCTTAAGGCCAGCCTGAACTGCATAGTGAGACCCTGTCTCAAAAGACAAAAATAAATAAATAAATAAAAATAATGGGGACAAACACATGAAACTTTTCTTGATAATCACAATCAGCAGTCCAAAAAAATATACGAATGAACAAAAGGGTAAACAGACAAATGGGTGGATGGGTAGATGGCCAACAGCGAGCAGAGGCTAACAGCTGCTGCCATCTAAGTAGCTCTCCAAGGAGAGGCCCCAAGAGGTGGCCTCATTCTGAGGGACAGAGCCCTGCAGCTATGTGCCATGGTGTAGGCCTCCATTGTTGGAAGTCTAGTCCTCAGTGGGTCATGGTGGAGGCAGCAGGACCTTCAGGAGGGAAGGAGTATGGGAGGTCTCAGGCCTTTGGGTACACTTCTATCGGGGGAACAAACAAAGCTTCCTAGGACCCTGGTCTGCCCGGCTTCTGTCCTGCAGTATGACTGCTTCCTCTGACCATGTACCCTTGCCAGGAAGCTATCTACCACGTGGTCCTTGCAGAGCTGAGTCATGCTGGTGCCATGGCCTGGGTCCTCCAGAACCATGAGCTCTCTTCTTTATAAAGTGCCCAGCCTCTGGAATCTGATTATCATAGAGGAACACAGATGAACACCAACCAACAGAGCCAAGTCCCCACCCACCCAGGGCCACTGGCTCCCCATGCAGACTTCAGTCTACAGGCTGGGCAGTGAGAGGGCTGTTCTCGCCTCTTTAGTACCAGCAATTTCTCTCAAATGAAACAGATTTCCCCATGTAGCAAGGGTAGTGTTGTTCTTAAACACAAGGCATTCTGCTGCAAAACCAGCCAGGGCTCTATTTCCTATTAAGTGGGAAAAATGATAATATGTTGACTCTAAGCTCATTACCGATTTCCTAAAATGTAACTAAAACACAATAAAACTGGACATAAACTATGGTGATAGATCATACAATGCCTTAAACACCCCTTTCTGGCCTAGGTGCACAACTCGGTACAGTGGTCCCTCACTCATGGTAGAGGTTATGTTCCAGATACCCCTGCGATAAGTGAAAATCATTTATCTTAGTTTGTGTGTGTGTGTGTGTGTGTGTGTATGCTTTATAAACCCTTCCCACATCCTTATAAACCTTTACCACACTTTTCAAAACACTGCTAACATTCTTAACCATTTCCTAAAGTCATAAACCTGTGCAATTTTAGCAACACAAGCATACTGTACAGTACTGCAAAATCCTGTGATACATTGAAAAAATCCATGATAAATAACTTAGATTAATATTTTTTGAAAATCTGCACAACAGTGAAGGACTACTGTATAACAGCTGTCCTGAGTCCACTCACAAAGCCGAGTCCACAACCCCACAAAGCCCTGAGGCCACAGAGACTTTCACCCAGTCACCACACAGTTCTGAGCCCTACTAATCACTGCTGCTGTATGTGACAACGTGACCTCGGCCCTCACAGCTCCAGCTGAGGCAGCCACCCCCATCAGCCTCTCAGCAGCCTTCTCAGGACACCTACACAGGATTCTGATGTTCTTCTAGAATGTACTGGAGCCTTCCCCTGCACACTATTTTCTTTTAGCGTGATACTGATTTGGGGGCACAAAAATATGGCATTTGGGCTGGGGGTCTAGCTCAGTAGTAAAGCACTTGCCTAGCACATGTGAAGCTCCGGGTCCTTCCTCAGCACCTACACAGAGTCATTTTCTGTATAAAATTGGCTAATGATGAAGGGAGAAAGGGATTGTGGAAAAGCCCCTTCTTTGGTGCTGCAGCCGGTGTAGGACAGATGCCAATACCACTAATAACAGAATAGGCAGCACCTACTCTGCCTGCCTGTGGGCCCAGCTCTATCCTGAGCACTTATCAGGGAACAACGCATTTGTCCCTGCAACCTTCCAGGAGTTGGGCACTGTAGTCTCAGTAAGTCTTTTATAAAATGCTTTGGGTTTTGCACTATTTCAGATTTAGACCATTTCAGATTTTACATGTATTTTACCAATGGAATATCCCTAGTCTGAGAATCAGAAATCCAAAATGCTCTGAAACCCAAAAGTTTTCTGAGTACCATTCACAATCTAGAGCAATTTAGTCTTTTTTATACAGACGGAGAAGCCAAGGCACTGGGAGGCTTAGAGTGGGTTTAGGATTAGCCAGCTTTATAAGCAGCAACGGGAATTGTCCCTGGAATTCAGGGACAGACACCAGAGCTCTGGAATTCCCTCCTGCTCTGGTCCCTGTTCCCCAAAGGGGGCAACTCCATGGAAAGGGGAGGGCAGGGACCTCAGAGCCCCTATTGTACCTCTCCCTTGTCTTCAAAGAGATGCCAAGGAAGAGCTGGAGACTGTGCCTGCTCTGCAGAACCAGGCCCAGGGGCCAGGGGGCTGAGGGACTGGCAGGGCAGGAGAGCGTCCTTACCCACAGCTTCCCATCATAGAAGTAGGCTCCCAGGAGCTTCACGATGTAGGGGTGGTCGCAGGTGGCCAGGATCTCGATCTCCACAATGTAGTCCTCGAGCTCCTCCTCACTCTTGGTCTCGATGACTTTGGCTGCCGCCAAAGCACCCGTCTCCTTATTCTTGGCCTGGAAAGGGAAACACAAAGGTCAGCAGGGCAGGTGGGCAGGAAGCTGACCTGTGGCAGGCGGCCTCGGGAGCCCTGCGTGAGTGTGTGGAAACACAGGCCGGACATCCGGAGGACTGAGGTGACACACCAGGACAGACACTGCTCCTGAGCAGGGCCAGCACCACATATCACATCCACACATGAGGGACACTCACTCGAAACAGTGTTCTGTGTGCAATAATAAGGACAACACATCCATTCTGTGAAATAAAAAAAAAATACAAGAATAGACTAATGCTGCAAACACCAACATGGCAAGATCACCAAATGGCTCAGCAATGCGATCCTAGTCACGACAAGATGAAGGTGAGACAAGACAGAAAACTTCACAACACGGTGGCATACACTTGCAGTCCCAGCTACTTGGGAGGCCAACACAGGAAAACTGCAAGTTAGAGGCCAATTTAGCAAGATCTTGTCTCAAGAAGTTACATAAAAAAGTTATGGATACAGCTTAGTAATAGAGTGCTTGCACAGTATGTGTTGTGGTCAGGGTTTACAAGGCAAACAATTTAACATGGGACACACAATTTACAGGATTATTTTATAATAGTCACCTAAAGAGCTAAAGTACAAAAGAGTGCAGGAAATCTGTTCACACATTAAAGATTCAAAGAAGCCAGCTAAGGGCCTGGGTCGCACGGCAACGTCCTGTGTGAGTCCAGCTGGAGACCGAGAGCCCGTAACAATGCCCCTCACTAGTCCAACTGGAGGCCTGAAGCCCACGACAACATCTCATACAGGCCTGCTTGGAGGATCTGCGTTAAGAGGGCCCTGAGGTCAGTGGTGGAAGGTAAAAAGTCTGCGCCAGTGGGATGAAGGATCTGCACCGGGGCTAGGAAGCAACATTCAAGGTAAGGACCAGGGCTCCCCCGCAAAGTACTGCAGCCATCTTTAGAGACAATGAGGTTCCGAGCTCCTCGGACGAGAACAGCAGGGCTTCTCCAGGACCTTGAACAGGGCACCATCTTCCCCTGCGGAGCCAGGAAGCGGTGCCTAAAGCAAGGACCAGAGCCCCCCTGAGGGGAGCAGCAGCCACCCTCACTGACAACAAGATCCCAAGCTCCTCCAAGGCCGAGGACAGCTGGTTCATGTAAGGAAAGCCAGCCTGACAAGCTCCTCCAGGAGAACCAACAGCCCAGGAACACCTGCAGCTCCCCGGCAATACCTCTTCTCTAGTTCTTTTTATGACGTTAGCAACCATCCTCAGCTGGGCCTTCCACACCCAGCAGCACGCTGACTCAGTTCAGCTGGGCGTTCCAAGCTGCCCACCCATTGTCAATCCACCATTGCAAGCACAAGGCCTTGAGATCTATGCCCAGCATCACATACAAACCTACGCAAGAAGCAAAACAGAAAACTGTACTTTCATACGCATTCTTGTGGCTATAAATGCATGAAAAAGCTACTCAAAGACAATGCCTGATGATAGACAGGTGGAGGGACTCTGGGGCTTTTTGCCCTCTCCACACTTCTGAGAAAGTATGAAGAGAAATGTTGGTCACTTCACACAGCAGAACGAAGGGCTGGGGAGTGGTTAGTGCAGGCTGCTTCCCTGGCATGCACAAGGTCCTGGTTTGGATCTCAGCACTGCAAAGACATTTTTAAAAGTAGACTGAGAAAGACTTATATAAATACCCAATTCCACTGGAATTTCTCCCTAGATGCAAGTCACCTGGGCAATACTTTTTTTTTTTCTTTTTGAGACAGGCTTTCACTAAGATGCCCTGGCTCCCATTATTGAAAGCAATGAAATTCTGGTGCATACTACGATGAGGCACATAAACCCCAAAGGCCATGTGTTATGTGAAATAAGCCAGATACAAAGGACCAAACACTTTAGGGTTCCACTTCTTATGAAATAGATTCACAGGGACAGAACCTAGCACTGGGGCTACCAGAGATGGAGGGAGGGAAGCTAAGCAGTTTTTGTTTAGTGGGCTCAGAGATATTTGTTGGGGATGACAAGAATTTGGAACACAGATGGGGTGATGGCTACCCCAACCTGTGAATGAACTTAACACCACATAATTGCACATTCACAAAAGGTAAATACGCGGGGCACGATGCCACATACATCTTAGCCATATTCCAAAAAGAGAGTGTGGAAGAGAAGAATGCAACAAGCTGGGGTCCTGGAAATAGGAGGCAAGCTCCACTAACCCTAAGCTCCCTGAGATGTCCTGCAACCCAAGTGGATGCTGGGTGAACATCCCCCGCCCCCGCCACGAGAGTCCAGGGTCAGAAAAGGGCACAGTATGTGACAACAGGACCCTAAAGGCAAGCTGCCCGCATGGAGACAGAGCCTGCAGCAAAAGCACAGGAAATGGGTTGTGCGGGGCTCCAGCGTCATTCTGAGGATCGAGCCTCTCTGGTCCTACGGGATAACCGGATGCTGGCTCCAGCAAGCATACCAGTGGCAGTGTTACTCCGGCTGCTGCGGATGGTGACACATTCACCACCATAGGATCAGCAACGCCATTTCCCCAGCTCCAAGATAAATTTTAGAGAATGGATGTGACCGGAATGGTACCAGGATTTGGGTCGGGGTCATCTAACTTCAAAGACTGACCACACCCTGCTCCTGCTCAGAGCGCCATGCGCCGTGCTCCGTGCTCATCGATCAGGGATGGGGCCACCCTCTCTCCCGGCCTGGGGAGCCCCATCCTAGTTGGAGAAATCCCTTCTGTGAGGGACAAGCTGCATTCACACCTGGGATGGGAGGCGGGACCTTGGGGGAGCGCCCAGCCCAACCAGGGAGCCTTCCGAAAGGAAGTGACGCATGGGGCTGACGCAAGCAAGCCGTTTTGTGTTCATTTGCTTTTTATGTACTCATTCTCGCGCTAGGTACATTTTATTGTTCGCAGCACTGCCAAGTCCCCGGGCTCCCGTACAGCAATGACCACAGCTGCACAGGTCTATCAGGGCCTGGGGCGCAGAGCAGAGATCCACACTTCCTGCACATGCTAACTCAGTCATCGCCTCCACCACCTTCTGACGCCAGCGCTGTTTTATGATGTCCGATTCAGACCAGAAGGCGGAGGCAGAGCCCTGGGTGGATCTCAAAGGCTGCCAGGCTGGCTCCTCACCCCACACTCTTCCTCCCCCAAGGCCTTCCCAGGTCAGAGGAGGTCAAGAGAGGCCAGGTCTGGTCTTGGAATGTGCCTGCTGGTGGACTCAGCTCTGTGGGGTCCCTGCCCCAAAACTGGAGAGTTGCTTCAGAGCTCCTTAGAAATCTATCAGTTAAGCAACTGTGCGCTCCCTTTCCTTCTCCTCCTCCTTTTCTCTCTCTCCCCTTCCCTCCTTTTCCCTGTATACCTTTAAATTTCTTGTAAAACTGAGTTTTTAAAATGTCTCTACCTGGGAACTGGCAAAACACCCTTTCACTCCCACCCAGCACTCTTCCTCTGGATTCTCATCCTCCCCTCCGAGCTCAGAGAAGTTGGGCGTCTCTGCTCCTTAGGAGGAAGACAGGGGCTGAGAGGCATGGCCACAGATGAGACAGGTGGCCACAGAAACCACTGTGACCAAGTAGACTAGGCTGAGGCCAGGCCTTGGTCATTCGGTTTCCCCTCTTGAGAGCCGGTGCAAAGACTGCCTGTTACCTTGCCCTGGGCTTCCTGGAAAGGGCTGTCTCCCTTAATAGTGGAGTAGGTGAGGACTATTTTCCAGGAGCACACAAAAATCACTCTGCCTGCCACGCTGAAAGACAGCATTGACCACAGGGCCAGGCCTCCAGCAGGGTGCCAGTGTCAACACGAGAGAAGAAGGCTGCCTAGTGTCCAGCTCAGATTTTACAGACCCCGGAGACTGCAGCGGGCAGGGGCTGTCAGGAGAGACCATGGGCATGAAGTGACTTGGCCAAGGCTTAATTCCTTAAAAGTCTGCTTGAGGCAATAATCAAGCCCTATGAGGCCACAGGGCTGTAACAGTGTGGACGATTAAAGCAGCAGACACACTCATAGAGAGTTACAGAATTTGTCCCAAGGTACACAGCAACAGGGGGATAAAGGTTGAACCCACACACAAGGATCCAGGGTCCTGAGCTCCAAATCATGTCCCAAAGCCCTTTCTTGGTCTGGGCCTAAGGTTCCCTATTCCATCTCCCTCTGCTAAAGGTAAAGGCCAGCCACACCCAATAGCAAAGGCTCACACAGCAGGAACTAGTGCTGAGACTGCCAGATTCTAATCCACCCTCGAGCCGTTAAGGCTGGCATTGCTTGTGGTGCACATTTCCCAGACAGGAGGACTCAGGCCTGGAGAAGCACTGGGAGCTACGGTGGTGCCCTGACTCCAACTAGTCTAGAGTTCTCTTTACCACACTGTGCTACCAGGAAGCAGCTTGTTTTCCATTTATTCACTCACTCACCCCCTCACATGATTGTTATTTAGTGAGCCAAAAATCATGTGAGAAACTTCTAATGAACAAGTTCTAGGATGGTGATGGTGAACCTTTTAGGGCTTCCAATAATAACAGCCCTAGGTTTGCCACCACTGTCCAACAGGAATTTGCTAAAGAAATCATGGTGCCCCACCCCTCCTAACGTATCCACCCTTCCTTCCTTGACTTTTCTTCAGCATGGCCAGCTTGGTCTTCTTTCCAGTCCCTAAAATGCAACAGAGTTGAACTAACTCTTGCCACTAACTAGAAATGAGTGGGTGATTCCTCCCGGCCAGTGAGAATACTGCATTTTTCTCTAGCCACAGTGATTGACTCAAGAACAGGCATGTGATCAATTCAACCAATGAATTTTATGCAACCTAAGACCAATTGCTAAGATAGTTGTAATTGCTTGCAACCCTTTCTTTTCCTTGACTACAGCCTGGGGCTACCATGACCCCTAAGGAAACCTGAAAATGAAATTGAGTACCATACCGCAGAGGTGAGAGACAACACTGCTTGGTTTCCTCAATTAATTTTATAACTCTTATACATCATCAGTCCCATTTTTATTTCCTTTCTTTTGGTTTTTAAGAGAAGTCTCACTATGTAGTTTAGGCTGGCCTCAAATTCGCGGCAATCCTCCTGACTCAGCTTCCAGCATGCTGGGATTACAGGTATGTGCCTCCATACAGTGGCACCTGACTGTACAGTTCCAGCTCTTTGGGAGGCTGAGGCAGGAAAATCACTTGAACACAGGATCTGGGGCCAACTTGAACAACCCAGCAAGACCCTGCCTGATAAAAAGGGGGTGGGCAATGACACACGCTCAAAGAGGTGAGGTCATTTGCACAAGGTCGTGGAGCAGGTAAATAATGGGACTAGGCACTAAATTTAGCCAGTGTGGTTTCGAAGTCTTTAGACTTCACTGCTTTGCCAGAGGTGCCTATAAATACTACAAACATACTGCCCAGGCCTCAGTTTCCCCTCTGTGGGAGGGCAGTGATCACACCAACCTGTGTTGTGATCTTGGGGCGTGGGCAGTCCTGGAAAGCAAAGAGTGTCTGCACAGATGGCTTGTACGTGGGATGGAGTGGGCAAGGAGTCACACACAGAACAAGTGGCGGTCTGTGGGCTCTGACGTCCTCTTTCCCACCAGCCGAGGCCAGGCCAGGGTCCAGCCTGGGGGGGGGGTCTCTGCGCTGCCCTCTGCTGCCAACCAGCAGTGACTAATGCTTCAGCCCACACCCTGGAGAAAAGACACACAGTGGCCACTTGTGTTTTCGGGCTGAGATACCTCTGTGGGAACAATCCACCCCTGTGCCAGCCAGGGCCAAGCCTAGAGGAGGTGGAGTACCACCAGGGGGCCCAGACGGCATCTAGGGGCTTCCTGAGAGACCACGGCTGCTGGCTCAGGGGTGGGCATGGGACCCCAAGTAGGCCACAAAGGCCTGACCTGAGTGTTTTCTGGTTTGCCCTTTATTATTATTAATTACTATCACTATCACTTGTAGAGTTTCGCTGTGTTATCAGGGAAGCAGCTCTTCCTTACTCCGCAGCTGCTAGCCCAGTAGAGCAGAAGGATCCAGTCGCCCACCTTCCCATGCTTTCATAGAGCCTGGCCAAGCACGAGGCCAGGATGGGAGAAGCAGGGCCAACCGCGAGAGGAGGGCAGGCTGCTGCTGAGTCCGTGGAGAACCTGGGGCCAGCTGCTCTGAAGGGAACCTCTCCTGGGACAATTCAGTTATGAGAAGTGGTTAGTTCCCTCTGGAGTCATTGGCCACCGAAGAGGAAATGAGTTCCCTGTCTCTGGGGGATTCCACAGGCAGCAAACATCTAAGGAAGTATCTCTCTATGAAATACACAACATACAAGTATCACCTTCATTCTAAATCTACCGTGACCAAAAAATTAAAATGTGACTCACAGGCCACGGGCCACAGGCCACAAGGGTTATACAGCCAAAGGAATTCTCCTCCAAAAAAGTACAGGGGTCATTTCACACATATTCAATCAGCAAACACAAGGCATAATATCAACACCAATGCTGTGACAAAGTGGTCAAGTGTAAAGAGGGTGTCCTCACTACTGACAAGAAGATAAACTATCCTAGCCCTTTAAAGGTTAACAACTGGCAATAAATTTTAATAGCCTTCAAATACTTTTTAAACCTACTACTTCACATTCCTGAGAATTAAAAAGGCCACCAAAGAAATGGTCAGGGATTATATTCACTTCAGTCTGTAATGATGGAAAAAGGTAAAAAAAGAAGAAGAAAAAAAAAAACCTTAAATGATTAATAATAAGACAACAGTTAAATTAATTTCGTGGGATACTAAGAACCTTTTAAAATGATAAAAATAATACAGTAATAAGAAAAAAGTATTTTAGCCATAATAGCAAGCAATAAAGCAGGATAACAAAATTACCTCTGGGAAAACACATGCGCCTGAGGACGGACATGAGGTGTTCAAAGAAGCGCAATGAAGCTGTGCAGCCACCAAGGGTCATTTCTATCCGATGACAGCTGGCCGTGAAGCCACGAGGGTCCCAGTGAGGGCAGTCGGCTGATGCAGCGCAGCCCCTGCCCGCGACGCACCCAGCGCCCTCACCCACCCAGAGCTTCCAGAGGCAGCAGCTGTGTCCTCTCTGGAGTCCACCTGAGCCCAGAACACCAGCCTCGTGTGCCTGCTATGTTAATAGGAATGAAATGAAGCTCTTCTGTCGCATCAGCTGCCTTTCAAGTGCTAACAGCCACACGTGGCCACCACAGTGACTATTTTCACCACAGAGATGAGGGACCTCCTCCAAGTCACTCCACTGTCCCAGCCCCAGCCCTTAGAAACATGCATGTTTTTTCCTAGAAAGAAAAAAAAAGACTGGGGCTGGGGAGCTGGCTCAGTGGACAAAGTGCTTCCTGGCAAGTGCATGGGCCTGAGTTTGATCCCCAGTTCCACAAAAGAAAAAAAGGACTGAACTCAGAATGAGGAGCAGAACCCCAAGGGTGGTGGGAAGGGGCTGGACCTGCTGGTGAGGTCGCCTAGCAATGAAGCTGGGCTGCTGGGCATGCAGGAAGGCTCCCCAGCTGACCTGCCAGATGAAAAGCAGCCAAAGAAGGCAGCAGTCAGGGCTCAAGGTTTCCATTTTCCTCAAGCTCTTGACGCTGGACAGCTGTGGCAGGCATGTGTCAAATAAGGTTCAGGTCACTGGAACCAAAGAGGACCTAGTCTGGTCCCTGTCAGACACGTGAAATCTCTCTGCTTGCTGCTGGTTGCAGGAAAGACTTTGATTCTATGCAGCAGAGGAAATCTGGCTCCAGAGGCAACCAGAGTCACAGCAGGACTGGCTCCATGCAGGGGGAAGGAACTGACAGAAAGTCTAGGAGGGTGGTCTGAGGGCAGCAGGCCTAGCAGGCAGTGGGCGCCAAGGAGACTTGGGGTCAGAGTACGCCCAGGTCCAGCCAATAGGCACAAGTCAGCCCAGGAGTGGAGCTGTACATAACGCCCTGCACTTCTGGGATCTTGAGGCCTTGGGCAGCAAGAATAACAAGGCCCTGTCACAGCCTCCTATGGTCTCCTGGGGCAAGACAAGGAGCACTTTGCCCTTATTCAGTATAGGCCCACAAGGCAGACTGTTTTGAGCATAAATGCCCTGCTGCCCAGCCCTCGGGGGGCCCTCCTCCTTCTCACATGGAGAGGCTACCCAGTAGGTACCATCTAAAATAAAGCGCTTCTTTTCCTTTTGGACTTGCCTCATTGTCATCTGATTTTTGAGTTACAACACAGACGAGCTCCCACTTGCCTTTGTGGAGAAGAAAAGGGGCTCAGGCAGAAAATGGACACATCCCAGGTCTCACAGCTAGCAAGCAGCTGTCAGGACTCAAACTCAAATCCCACTCTCTGCCCACGCCCTATGCCTTTACCGCCGGTCACCTCCAGGGCTCTCCACCCAATGGCTGTCCTCCACCACATCTTCAGGTGAGCCTCAGTGTACCCTGTGCTGACAAATTAAAGCCAAGATCCTGGCCAGCACCTGCTACCCTTCTACACAGGGGCCACCGCTGCCTGGCACTCAGCCTGGCCCAGCGGCTTACCTTCTTCACCTGCCTTCATGCTGTTTCCTCTGCCTTGGTTCTGTGTTTACCACTGCACAGGGTAACCCAGCCACGGCCTGCTTCATGAAATCTGCCCAGAACCCCCCCTACGCCCCAGCCTGCTCTGAGGCATTCTTTGCTCCCTGCTGGGGCTTTCAGTACAGACTGCCTGGTGCCATGGTCAGATGTGTATCAATGAATCTCTGCCCTGGCTGAGAGCTGTGAACAGCTTAAGCCCACATCTCACTCTCCTCAGTCTACAGCCCATGGGCATAGACTAGCCAGGCGTAGATGGGAAAATGGGAGGAGAGTGAAGGAAAACACAGAGAATGGAGCAGAAGACAGAGATATGCAGACAGATAGGGGAGGTGGACAGATGAATGGATGGGAGGTCAGGTAGCAAGAGGAGGGGCATACACAGGAGGGTGGGAGCAGACAGGAAGTTAAGTATGCAGATAGATGGATGAAAGGAGAGGTGGTGAGTGTGAGAATGATGAGAATGGGTGGGCAGATAGGCAGAAAGATGAGTGGGTAGATGGGGAGGCAGACACAGAGATGGGTGGATGGATGGGGGGGTAGATAGGAAGATGGATGGATGGATGGATGGATGGATAGAGGGATGGAGGGTGGGT
>PVKA01018214.1:0-44286 GCA_004027165.1 Ctenomys sociabilis
TAGACCCTGTACACCCTGTAGACCCTATACAGCCTGTAGATCCTGTACACCCTGTAGACCCTGTCCTAAATAGAGAAAAGTAAAAGAAGACCTGAGGATAGCTTTGAGTACTCATAACTCACTACTTTTTTGTTTTCCTTTTGGCTTTTGTACAGTTCTCCTCTGTTTCTTTTTCTTTTACCTTTACCCTTTTGTGGAGATAATTGTTACTTTTTAACTACTTATTATTCAATTTTCCATATTAACTTCTTAATTTTAAGTGATCTTATCCTTTAGTGTTCATAATACGCATCCATGACTATTACTTTCAAAGTGCTAACACAAATGGTTATTGTCACCAACACTCTGATGCTACCAGAAAGTTTTATATCCCCCTTACTAATAATGCTACATTATCATTGGCACACATTTTTACTTCTGCATATAATGTAAATGCCACCAGACATTAAAATTACTGTTTTGCACAGTCAGCATTTGTTTAAATTTCCATATATTTTTCCAGTATATTATTCTTGATTTCCTCTAACATTTCTGTTTCCCATCTGGAATCATTTTCCTTATGTCTACAGCATTGGCTCAGGCTTCCTTAATGCAGCCTGGTTTTGGCTCATTCTCTTGCTCTGATTTTGCCTGAAAATATGTATTTCGCCTTCACTTCTGAAGGATGCTGTTATTGCGGATGGAATTCTAGATTGGCCATTACTTCCTTCCAACCTTTGGAAAGTGTTATCCAATCACCTTCTGGATTTCATCGCTTCTGATGAGATGATGACATGTAGCTCTGTTTTACTGTTGTTTCTTTAAAGGGAATGGACCTTCCCCCACCTCTGGGTACTTTCAGATTTTAAGACTTAAGTAATTTGAGAGTATTCCACCTCTTGGTATTTATCTGTGTGGGATTTGATACATCTTTCTATTTTTAAAAATTCACTTCATTCCTTTTCATAGAGTTGGCCGATGTCCTAGCTACTTTTCTCATCACTGAGACAAAATACCTGACACCAATGTTAAAGGAGGAAAGGATTATCATAGCTCACGGTTTGTAAAGGTTCATTTCATTGCTACCATGGCATAGGGGAGGGGCATCGTGGAAGAGCAATCGTTCATGGTGAGCAGAAGGCTGGAAGACAGCAGGGAAAGCAGAGCAAATAACAGTGACAACAACAGCCCTTGTCCTGTCCATTATATTCCACTAGGTTACATGGCTTTAGGCGATGTAGCACTCAAACCCATGGTGGGCCTTCGTGTCTTCTGTACTCAAAACTATCCTCAGCCAACCAGTGGACTAATTTTGTAATCACACACCCTTAATCCTGGCATTGCACACTTTATCCCTACATCACGCACTGAACCCCAGCACTATGCCTTCTAGATTCAGCCACCTCTGAAAAGTTCCACTTATGTTTGCATGAGATTTTGGGAATACGTAAATGCAAGTCATAACAGCCCATTAAACTTGCCTAACTGTGCCTCAGTTTTGTTCCTTTGGGCCTATTTTCTTCAGCATAACAGTCACAGCATTCAACTCCTTCACTGACTACATCAATTTATTATCTGTAGCTTTGTCTGTCATACGGTTTTTCTTTTGGTTAGCAGTTGTTATTACTGCTTTGCACAATAGGTTTTCAAACTGTTTTTCAGAATATGTTTGAATTGCTTTCTAGATGATGTACCTAAGAGCCATCTCCACTTGAGATATTAATAATAGTCATGGCTTCCAAGACAGAGTATGGTTCCTTTCCTCTGTAAGCAAAATGAGGTTCTGCTAGTCATAAATTCTATGGCGTCATTGCTGGGCTACAGCATAGTGAGAACCAGTTGATCCCCAGTTTGTCTCAGAGGAGAACACTGATTTTTTAACTTATCATTATAATTTGTATTGATGAACGAATAGCAATGAGACAGTTTCAAGACAAATTAACAGGACAGATTTGATAAATTAATACATTGCAAAACGTTTTCATAATGTTTTGGTGTCGTACAAGGTGCATACATGATATTATACTTACAGACATTATTGTAGCAGATGTCTCTAATCAGTGAATGAAGAGAGTGTAGCTATATACTTATTTTATTATAACTGAATTATATCACAGATTCACTAATTAATACTTTCTACCTTGTTATCGCCCTAGAGTTTGTCCTAGAAGCCAACATAATATCTTGTCCAACCACTATTAGTGCAAATTTTGCTTCTCATAGAATTACGCAGAAGCACGGCATATTTATCTTAACTGTACTGTTTATATACACACATCATGATTCTTCCTTTGTATCTCCCTTTTTTTGGTCTAGACCTGCAAAGATGGGCACTCTATTCTCATTAGACTAATTTAGGTACTTGAACTCGGTGACGCAATCCAACACAGTACAACATTCCACAATAATAGTGAGTTATCTGAAGTTGTTGACTATAGCCATTTACAGCTCAACTTGTTATTATGGCCCCACGATATATACCTCATTTTTACACTTTTCTGCTGGATGGTTAAGACCTAGATAAAGCAAGACCTATATACCAAAAGATGTAGCTTTTTTTTCTGATGAGGTCAGTGAAGTCCCCTAAGGGTTTATCTTGTAATCCTATAGACCCTTTTTCTGTGTCATCCATGCAGATGAGTCATGGCCAATGTTTGACTGATTTGCTCTCTATGAGAGCCTGAGAGAAAGTTTTCTCTGCATGTGACTCTCCCCAGGCACACCATACATCATCAGTCTCTTTCGTCTGTGGCTCCATAATCTCCTTGATCAGAAAATTTGGGGCACAAATGAGTTTCATGATGTTACAGTACAAGTTCTCCTATGCTGTGAGTCTTCGCTGACCTTGAAAGGCTGGGGCCAAAATGTTTGCTGGCCTTGTAGCTCTTCTATTTCTCCAATTTTGATCTGTGAACTTAGGTTGTTCACCATCCAGAAGAAAAGCTAATTAGTACCCTGAAGCATATGCTGTTCAGTTTGCCCTAACTATCTGACTCAATTGTTTTTAGTTGTTGTACATTTCTATTTGTATTTCTTCTTCTGACTTATTATACTAGACAGACTATACAATATTTGCACATGTGTGTCTGGTTTATTTCACTTATGAATATATGTTTAAGTGGCATCCACTTCAATATAAATGCTTCAAGTTTATCATTCTTTATAGCTGAGTAATACTCCATTATATAGAAATACCACATCTTTTTCAACCATTTCTCATGTGACAGACATCTTGTTTTTTTCCAAGATTTTGCTATCACAAATTGTGCTGCTATACACATAGGTACACATATATCAATATGATATAATGTTTTCTGTTCCTCTGGGAAAATTTCCAGTAGGGGAATAGCTGACTTGAATGGGATTTCCAGTCCTACTCTTTTGATGAGTCTCCACACTGATCTCCACAATGGTTGTACCAGTCTACATTCCCACCAGCAGTGGAGAAGTGTTCCCTTTTCCCCACAACCTCTCCAACATTTGTTGTTGGTTAATTTCCTTATGATAGCCATTCTTTCTGGAGTGAGATGGTATCTCAGTGTTGTTTTTATTTGCATTTCACAGATGGCTAGTGATGTGGAGCATTTTTTTTATATACTTATTCACTTCTTTAATTTCGTCCTCTGAGAATTGTGTATTTATTTCAGATGCCCATTTCTGAATTGGGTCTCTAAGTTTGAGGGCGCTGTTATATCTTAGTTCTTTATATATTCTAGACAGCAGACCTCTAATTGCTTGTTAGAATTTTTTCACAGTTTGTGGGTTGCCTTTTCACTCTGTTGACTATTTCTTTTGATGTGCAGAAACTCCTCAAGAAAAGTTGATCCCAGTTGTTGATTCTTTCAAGTGTTTTCCATGCGAATATATGTTTGTTCATGAACTCTTTGCCTACCCCTATGTCTTCAAGAGTTCCCCCTACTTTCTCTTCCAGGAGATTGAGTGTTTCTATTTTATGTTTAGATCTTTAATCCATTTTGACTTTAACTTAGTGCATAGTGATATTGCTGGGTCAAGTTTTAGTTTTCGGCATGTAGAGAGCCAGGTTTTCCAGCACCATTTGTTAAAGAGAGTATCTTTCTTCCCATGAGCTTGTTTGGCCCGAGAGCATTGATCTTGATGGAAAGTCTGATGGTTTCCACATCTTCAGCAGTAGAAGACTGAAACCAGCCCTGTCTCACACTGGTTCCAGTCTAGCTTTCACCCTACTATTGCCTGTGTCTTTAAAATCTGCCAGAGGTCCTAGGGGGACAGTGGCTTTTGCCGAGGCTAATGTTCACGTTCGTTCCCAAGCTCAAGACTCCAATGTTACTCCTCCTGCTGGCATCTTCCATCCAGGTTCACCAGATCTCCACGTAGCACTGGCATCCTGAAAGAGTTCCACTGGGAAACCGCACTGTGCCCGTGTGTTTCTGCTTTGTTCTGCGATGGCTTTATTTTGCCTCAGCTGAGCCCAGTCCTCAATACATCCTGCCCTGGTATAGATTTCCTGTGATGAACATGACCATCATGCACATCTACATTGTACCAATAATCTTCACTTCAAAAATGTACACATGAAGTTTAAAGAGCAACTACCCCAGAATAAATCACTTCACACCCCACACAGGCCTCAGTTTCAGGCCTTCACCAGCACCCAAATGCCCTGTCTCCTTTCTGATCACACCTAGCTCTCTCCCCGCCTAGGTAATATACTGAATTTGGAGATATTTACTTGCTCTTACTCACAATTCCAAAAAATGTTACCGTGTGTGTGTGTGTGTGTGTGTGTGTGTGGCTGGGTGGGTGTATCCTTTAAAAATACCACCTAAGTATTTATTCGTAGTTTGAGTTTTACATAAATGGATTTGTCCTATTTATGATTATTTATGACTTGCTTCTTTCTTTTCTGATTATGTCTACTACATCTAATCTGAAAGCAGCAATCCTATTGATCTAATTTTAGAAATGTCTTCATGTTTTAGATGGAAATTGCTAACATGAGATTTATTACTTTGTTATGTGTTCTGTGCTTCTTTCTCTTTTTTTCATGGCTGTATAAATCATAAGATGTGATATCTTTGTCAATACATCTTATTTTATTTGCCAAACAAAAATGGCTAGACAAGGGCCTGCCAAATCGCTCCAGTGGATTAAAGTGCCTACTTAGGAAGATGCAGCAGCCAGGGTTCGATCCTCAGCCTGCCATGCTGGTCCCTCCCCTAGGACATGGTGAGAAGAGATTGAGACTGGGGATGGTGGTGTGTGCCTGTATTCCCAGCTCTTTGGAGGCTGAACACAGGCAGATCACTACAAGTCTGATCTATGTAATGAGACCAGTAGGCCATGTAGAAGCTCACTAAAATATTTTTTTAAAAAGGCTAGACATCATCAGTGACCCTAAGAAATATTTTACTCCCCTAGAAATCAGTACATTTCATTGTCATTGTTTTCATAGCTTCTTGGCACTTTTAAAATACAAACTTTTTAAAATTTACCCAGAATTTTATCTTGATGAAAGCAGTAGCCTACAAGAATCTACTATTTCCACACACATCCCCAAGCCCAAGCCTGGTGAATGTGTGAGAGAGCTTCTGAGCTCTGCTTCACTCCCTGGGCCCCTCCAGACCCAGCCAGGGGGATACAACAGGTTCACCTCTAAGGGCTGCAGTAGGAAGGGGCTGAGCGCAGTACCCAGACCCAAGCCAGGCACAACTGGATGAACTCAAACTTAGTAGATCTGCACCCAAATTTTAGGAGGTGCTAAGGTTATAACTGCTCCAAAGCACTACACCAAAGGTCAGAGGTCAGTGCTACACAGAATGACAAAGAGAAGGAGCTAAATGCAGTCGCAGGCCCCAAGCCCTCACAGAACAAGTGCAGAGGACGCTGCCACAGCTGAAATGTTGAATTGATAGTGTCTGAAATAAAGAAACAATAGCAGAAAGGTACAGAAGAACTCAGATCAGAATTAATCTCTGAAATATAAAAGAGAAATCACTAAATTAATAGCATCTGAATTAAAGAATCAAATGCAGAAGCATATAGAGGAAATCATATCAGAAATAATCTCTGAAGTAAAAGAATTAATAACTACTTTTCAAGAAGACACTGAAAAAAATAGAGATTAGAAAAGCAACAGATTCCTTGACTGAACAATACAGGAAAGAAATAGATCACATGAAGCAAAGTCAAAGAGATACAGCAGAACTTAAAATTTCAACAATAAGCTTCCAAAACTGTTTGAAAGTGAAGATAGAGTTTCAGATCTTGAAGACACTGGTGCAACTAGTGAAAAGGTAAGAAAAGATCTCTTAAAAACAAGTAGGATGCAGGAATAAAATACTCCATCACCAGCAAGACAATGAAAAGATGAACAACGTGAGACTAATAGGCCTCAATGAGAAAGAAGGAGTCATACAAATGATAAAAAAAGAATATGGGAAGAAGTAATAGCAGAAAACTTCCCAAATATGGGGCGACAATCTAACATTCAGTAACAAAAGCATACAGAACTCCAAATAACATCAACCCAATTAAAATACACCAAGACATATAATAATTAAGATTTCAGAAATCCAGCACAAGAACAATATATTGAGAGCTGCAAGAGAAAAAAAACGAACAAACAAACAAACAAACAAAAAAAAAAAAAACAGATCACATTTAAAGGAAAACCCATCAGAACTACAGCCAACTTCTCTTCACAAACCATGAAGGCAAGAAGAACATGGAGCAGAGTACTTCAAGTCCTCTATGAAAACAAATTACAGCCCAGACTGCCGTACCATTCAAAATTCTTTTTCAAGTTTGATGGAGAACTGAAATACTTTCATGACAAAGAACAACTGAAGAATTTCATGATGACAAAGCCAACACTACACAGACTACTAAAGAATGTTCCAGAAAGGGACCAAAATGATCAGAACTCCACAAATGAGAAAACAAGGAACAAATAGGGCAAACAATTAAACACAGGAGAAAAAGGAATAAACAACAGCAGGTAAATAACATGTCGATTGGAAGTCAATGCATCTCAATTATAACCATCAATATAACTGGACTCAATTCACCAATTAAAAGAAATAGACTGGTACAGTGGATTAGGAAACAAAATCCAACAATATGCTGTACACAAGAAACATGCTTAACTCATAAAGACATTCATAGGCCAAAAGTCAAAAGATAGAAAACAATACTACATGCCCCAGCACCTCAGAAAAAAGAAGGTGTAGTAATCCTGTTCTCAGACAGTCTCAACTTCAAACCAAAAATGATCAAATGAAATAAAGAAGGCCACTATATACTGGTTATGGGAAAAATTCAAGAGGAAGAGGTAGTCCTCATAAATTTGTAGGAACAAGACCTAGAGAAATCGTTCCTAAAATTTATTTGGAACCACAAATGACCTAGAATAGGAAAGGGAATCTTGGCCAATAAAGACAAGGCAGGAGGCATCACAATTCCTGACTTGAAATTATACTACAAAGCCACTGTGATAAAATCAACATAGTATTGACAAAAAAAATAGAGGATGAATGGAATAGATTAGAAGCTGCAGAAGCATGTACGAACACACTCAACCATCTGATCTTTGACAAAGGGGCCAAACAAACTTACTGGAAGAAGGATAGCCTCTTTAACAAATGGTGCTGGAAAACCTGACTTTCTACATGCCAAAAACTAAAACTTGACACAGCAATATCACTATGCACTAAGTTAAAGTCAAAATGGATTAAAGATCTAAACATTAAAACAGAAACAATCTCCTGGAAGAGAAAGTAGGAGGAACTCTCGAAGACATAGGAGTAAGCAAAGAGTTCATGAACAAACATATATTCGCATGGAAAACACTTGAAAGAATCAAGAACTGGGATCAACTCTTCTTGAGGAGTTTCTGCAGGTCAAAAGAAATTGTCAACAGAGTGAAAAGACAACCCACAAATTGTGAAAAAACCCTAACTAGTAAGCAATCAGACAGAGGTCTACTGTCTAGAATATATAAAGAACTAAGATATAACAAGGCCCTCAAATTTAAAAAGCCCCAATTCAGAAATGGGCATCTGAGATGAATACACACCTCTCAGAGGACGAAATTAAAGAAGCGAATAAATATATGAAAAAGTGCTCCACATCGCTAGTCATCTGTCAAATGCAAATAAAAGCAACACTGAGATACCATCTCACTCCAGAAAGAATGGCTATCATAAGGAAATTAACCAACAACAAATGTTGGAGAGGTTGTGGGGGAAAGGGAACACTTCTCCACTGCTGGTGGGAATGTAGACTGGTACAACCATGGTGAAGATCAGTGTGGAGACTAGTCAAAAGAGTAGGACTGGAAATCCCATTCAAGCCAGCTATCCCCCTACTGGGAATTTTCCCAGAGGAACTGAAAACATTATATCATAGTGATATATGTGTACCTATGTTTATAGCCACACAGTTTGTGATAGCCAAATCTTAGAAAGAACCAAGATGTCCGTCACATGAGAACCAAACATGGGAGCAAACAATTATAGAAGAAAATCTTAATGGACATGAAAAATCTAATATCCAAGACCGCAATCTTAACAGGAGAACTTAACACCCCCTTATCTCAAAAAAATAAGTCAACCAGACAAAAAATTACTAAAAAAAAAGTAGCAGAACTGAATGAGAGCTTGAAACAAATGCACCTAGTAGACTTATATAGAGTGCTCTCCCCAGTGACAGTCGAATTTACATTTTTTTCAGCTGCACATGGGTCATTTTCTAAAATACGCCACATACTGGTCCCTAGGTCATGCTTAAGTGTATGCAAGAAAACAGAAATTATCCCATGCATATTATCTGACAACAGTGCAACGAAACTGGAAATAAACAAGACAAGAAAACAGAAAAACCTCATAAGTACATGGAAATTAAACAACTCCCTCCTCAGAAACCATGGGTCATGGATGCAATTGAATGAGAAATTTAACAATACATACAATTCAGTGAAAACTCAAGCACAATTTATTGGAATTTATGAGATGCAATGAAAGAAGTTCTTCAAGGGAAATTTATAGCTTTTAACTCACACATTAGGAAAACAGAATGAGAACAAATAAACACCCTAATGTTACACCTCGAACATCTAGGAAAGGAAGAGCAAACCAAACCCAGAGCCCAAAGACAGGAAGAAATCATAAAGATGACAGAAAAAATTAATTTAATTGAGATGAAGGAAACAGTTCAAAGAATTAATGAATTACAATGCTAGGACTTTGAAAGATTAAATAAAATTGATAAGCCCCTGGCAAACCTCATCAAAAAGAGGAAAGAAAAAATTCAAATACAAGCAATAAGGAATGAAAAGGGTGTAACAAGGACAGACCAAGTGGAAATTCAGAAGACTGTCAACAGCTACTTTAAGGACATTTTCTCTCATACAGTAGAAGACACAAACTAAATGGACAGGTTTCTAAGAATGTACAAATTACCAAAACTGAATGAAGAAAATATAACAACTTTCAATAACCCAATAACAGCCAACAAAATATGAAACGTAATAAAAAAAAAACTACCAACAAAAAGAAGTCCAGAACCTGATGGATTCGCACCTGAATTCTACAAGAAATGTATAGATGATACAATCCCTATACTCCTCAAATTCTTCAATGAAGTTGAAAAGGAAACAATCCTTCCAAAATCATTCCTGGAGGCAAGCATTATACTGTTACCAAAACCAGAGAAAGATGCAACTAAAAAAGAGAACTACAGGCCAATCTCTCTCTTGAACATAGATGCAAAAATCCTCAATAATATCTTAGCAAATAGAATACAGCAAATCATCAAGAAGATTATACACCATGACCAGGTAGGATTCATTCCAGGGATGAAAAGATGGTTCAATATATGCAAATCTATATGAATAGAGAGAAATCTAAAAATCACATGATCATCTCAATTGATGCAGAAAAAGGCTTTTAACAAAGTCCAACACTCATTCATGTTCAGAGTTCTACAGAAAATTGGAATAGATGGCCTCCATTTTGATCTGGTAAAAGCCATCCATGACAACCCAATGGCTAATATAATTCTAAATGGGGAAAAAACTGAAATCTCTTACTCTCAGATCTGGTAGAACACAATGATATCCTCTATCACCCCTCCTATTCAATACAGTTGTGGAAACATTAGCTAGAGCCATTAGACAAGAGAGAGAAATAAAAGAAATAAGAATAGGTAAAGAAGAAGTTAAATTATCATTATTTGCAGACAACCTGATACTTTACTAGTAAGACCCAAAAAACTCCACCAGGAACCCACTAGAATTGATACACAAATTCAGTAGCATAGCAGGATACAAAGTCAATACCCAAAAGTAAATAGCATTCCTCCACACAGATAACAAACACACTGAGAGAAAAATTAGAGAAACAATACTTTTACAATAGCACCGTGGAAACTAAAATACCTTGGAATTCATCTAACTAAATAAATCAAAGATCTGTTCAAGGAAAGTTACAGTACACTGAAAAGAGATATCACAGAGGATTTCAGAAAATGAAAAGATATTCCCTGCTCCTAGATAGGAAGAACCAACATTGTGAAGATGGCCACACTCTCAAAATTGCTGTAGAGCTAATGCAGTCTATATCACATTACTCCAACATATCTCTCAGACTTAGAGAAAATATATTTGGAACCAGAAAAGACCTAGATAACAAAAGGCAATCCTGGACAACAAACATAAAGTAGGAGGCATTATAATTTCTTATTTGAAATTATGGTACAAAGCTACTGTGATAAAAATCAGCATGGTATTGGCAATGAAATAGACCTGAGGATCAGTGAATAGATGAGAAGACACAGAAGCTTCTACGAATATACTCAGCCACTTTATCTTTGACAAAGGGGCCAAACAGACTCACTGGAAGAAAGATAGCCTCTTTAAAAAATGAAGCTGGAAAAACTGGCTCTCTACATGCTGAAAGCTAAAACTTGACCCAGGTCTATCACCATGCCCTAAGCTAAAGTCAAAATGGAAAGAAAATTAAAACAGAAACACCAAATCTCCTGGAAGAAAAAGTAACAGTAACTCTTGAAGACATAGGAGTAGGCAAAGAGTCCATAAACAAAAATCAAACTGCATGGGTAATAGTTGAAAGAAATAAAAACTGGGACCTCCTCTTATTGAGAAGTTTTAGCACATTAAAAGAAATTAGCAACAGAGTGAAAAGACAACCCACAAATTTGAAAAATGTCTTGACTAATAAGCTCAGACAAAGGTCTGCTCTCTAGAATTTATAAAAAACTAAAAAACATTAGGGCTCTAAAATTTAAAGACCCAATCCAGAATTGGGCATCTGAAATGAACATACACTTTGCAGAGGACAAAATTAAAGAATCAAATAAATATATGATAAAATGCTCCACGTCACTAGCCATCCATGAAATGCAAATAACAACACTGAGATACCATCTCACTCCAGAAGGAATGGCTATCATAAGGAAATTAACCAACAACAAATGTTCAAGAGGTTGTGAAGAAAAAGGAACCCTTCTCCACTACTGGTGGGAATGTAGACTGGTGCAATCATTTATAGAACTCAGTGTGGAGAGTCCTTCAAAAACTAGCACTGGAAACCCCATTCAAGCCAGCTATCCCACTACTGGGAATTTTCCTGGAGGAAGAGAAAATGTTATATCATAGTGATATATGTGTACATATATCATAGCAGCACAATTTGTGATAGCCAAATCTAGGAAACAACTAAGATGCCTGTCACCTGTGGAATGGATGAAAAAGATGTGGTAGTTTTATACATAGGAGTATCACTCAGCTATAAAGAATGATAAACTTGAAGCACTTATATTTAAGTGGATACCACTTGAACATATACTCATAAGAGACCCATATGTGTAAATGTCTTATTGTCTCCCTAGTATAAAAACTCAAAAGAGAAGTACAAATAGAAAGGTATAATATAGTTAAAAAGAAACTGAGAATTTGAGGATTAGACAATAAAGAGAGGGCAAGGAAAAAAGCTAGGAAACATAACAGGGTTAAAGCCATACATTTATATGCACAAGATGGGTAAGGCAATGATCCTCAGAAACATCAGCAGGTTTTTGAAAGTAGTAGTTAATTGGTAGTATTCTCACCCTAACTATATATGCTGATACCTGTGAACTAAGCAACTGCACTGAAGATAGAAATGTGTAATAGTAGGGTCATGCTTGGAATGCCTGTCATCCTGGTGCTCTAAATAAGTACTGCTTGTGATGACACACCAATTATTGCCACACTGTCTTTCAGGTAAATGGTTTAAAATAAATGTGTAATAAATGAAAAAATGAGGCACAAAAAAAATGTCACGGACTATTCTGCTACAGTGCTGTATATGGTTAGATTTCTAAATCTCTGTGTAAAACTTTGTAATTCTTTATTCATATTTTTAAATATTTTCTTATTTTTTAATCTTTTTCTTCATATTCTGTAGGGACTTAAAGTTTAACATATCAATACTTGATGGAAAATACCTGTTCTATATTATACCTAAGATGTTTGATATTCGGACAGTTAGGTTAAACCAAACTACATATGTTGTAGGGTAATAATAAACTTCTCTTCTGCAGAGTTAATGATGTAAGTTTGAAGGCTAAAAGTTACAGAACAAGGAGGGCTTCAAGGAATACATCATTTTGTCCCTAGCCTCTCAAGGTAAGTGCAGACTCAAGACATAGTAGAACCTGTACTGTAACATCATGTAACTCAGTTATGTCCCAAATTTTCTGATCAAGGAGATTATGGGGCCACAGAGGGATGTGATCAATGATGTAAAGTGTGCCTAAGGAGAGTCACTTGGAAAGAAAACCTTCTCTCAGTCTTTCACAGAGAGCAAACTGGTCACCCAATGGTCATGACTCACCCACATGGCTGACAGTGACAAAGGATCTACAAACTACGGTATGGGGTTTCAGGATAAATCCTGAGGGTACTTGACTAACCTTATCAGATAAAAAAAAAAAAAAGCTACATTTATTGTTATACAGGTCTTGTTTTATCTTGGTCTTGACCATGCAGCAGAAAAAAATGAGATATAAAAAGTAAATCCATATTAATATGCTGAGCTGTGAAAGGCTCAAGTCAACAACTGACATTGCCGGTCCTATGGATAACCCACTGCTATATGGACTACTGGACTACATTGGATAATTTTGCTGAATTCACACCCCTACAATACTTGAATGACAATGGAATACCCCTCTCTGACAAAACTATACAAGGAAAAGGGGATACAAATGAATGACTGTTTTGTATCTGTATATTCACAATAGTTAGGATAGAGATATATAGTTACATTCTCTTAATTCAATGAATAAAAAGATTTGTTCTAATAGTGTTTGTGAACAGGATATCATGTCTGCATCTTGTACAATGAATAACCACTAAGACAACAATATGCAATGTATTTTTTATTGAAACTGTCCTACTAATTCGTTTTGAAACTTTCTCATTAACATTTGCTTCTCAATAAAATTATTTTTAAAAAGTATTGTATCCAATCTGAAAGCAGCCATTTTAGAGATCTAATTTTAGAGATGTCTTCATGTTTTAGATAGATACAAACACTAAAGTAAAATACCTGAATACTGCAATCATTCGGGGAATGCAGTGTGACCAGACTCACTGGGGAATGCAATAGAAGCCCCATAACCAAGCCCAGAGAGAAGCCCACACTTAGAATAAGGTAAAGTTAACATCAGAAATTCTTTCAAAAAATCCATATTAATGAATGGTTCTTAAACAACTGAAGAGACAGTTAGGAAAAACAGAATTTTATGCTTTTCACTTTATATTAAAATAAATTCCATTGTCCAGCATATTCAAACACGAAAACAAAATAAAAATAAAACTATGTTATAGATAATTATATATTATATATTTTATATCTATATATTATAATAATATATAAATTATATTTATATATTAATTGTGTTAATTAAGCCATAAGACAAAATACTCAGTAATGTAAAAATTTTTCCTAATAAACCATAATAATCAAAGTCTTGAACAACAAATTAAGAACATAATGCTAATTCACGCAAATTTCCTTAATACATAAAAAATGCATATGATAAATTCATATGACCAAGACTGACGACTGAAAATAAGATCATTGTTCTAATCAGTCACTACAGATCCTTGTTTGTTTGGTTTTTTTTGCTTTGCTTTTTAAGGAAGGGTCTATAGGGTGTTCAGGGTCTCACTAGTAGATCAGACTATTAGTGATCTGCCTGTTTTGCCGTGGGCCAACATGTCAGACCTGGGAAATGAACTCCCAACCCTGAGTCTGCTTGCAGGTGCTTTAATCCGCTGAGCTACTTGGCCAGCCCATCAGTCACTACAGATTCTGAAACATGCAAAGAGATGCTTATCTTCATCCACAGAGAGAGGGACACAAATACGAACCTCACTGAGGTTCAACTCCAGGCTCACAAAGCACAGGCAGATGACTTATGCTGTGGCGGAGACACTGAGAAATCACCACTCTTACTGCTTCTGTGAGTGAAAAAAAGGTAGAGCTTCGACAGGGACCACAACCAAGACCAGCTTCCCACTCTACAATGCTCTCGGCTGCATTGCTTTGTGATAGAAGCCATGCCTGCTCAGCAAGGAAACAGCTCAGCTGAGGAAGCAATGGTTAAAGAAGAATCTACAATAAAAGGTGGTGTGTTTAAGGAGAAGGCCGCTGCTAAATATAGGCTAATACCAAGAAAAGCTTTTCACAATCATGTGGAAGTTGAATTCTACAAAAAAGGAAATTTGTTGGATATGAGATCATTTTACCTTCTTCACTCTCCCTTTGTATCTTAGGAGACCACACCTCCCTGGCGCCTGATTCTCTAGTTTCACTGGACCTGCAGCCAGTGAGCAGCAATGAGGAAGCTTGGATGGGAAGAGGAGAAAAACTAAGAAACTGCACTTCTCTTTCCTATTGTCCAGTAGTAGGTGCTCAAGCAGTGGCTGGATGTCCTCCACAGCTCCAAGATTTGTAAGATGTTCCCTCCCTGCTGTGACCCCACTCCTCCAGATTTAAGCTTTTCTACCTTGCTTCTGAGATCAAATAACACCGTCTCCCCCTTGTGTCCCACCAAACCTAGGGACAGCAACTACTTCTCGGCCATCTCTGAGCCGTCCCGTCTCCCCTGCTTGCTTTCCATCACCGATGGAATCAATTCCCTGTATTAAATTCCTTTCTCTGTTAAACCCCAGTAGTTTTCACTTTCCTGTATACACCCTGGCTGGCAGATCACACAGACACAGAAGTGACCCAACAGAGACAAGCATCTCCTAAAGTAAGCTCAGCTAGAGAAAAATGAAGAAAGAAATACAGTGGGAGAAAGGGAAAGAGGAATTAATCAAAAGTGCTTTCAGTTGTGATCCATGATGAGATGTTTTTCAGAAAAGTCAGCCTAGGAGTTGCATGCTGAATGGAACAGCAAGGGAGAGGCAGTTGGGAGGCTACTGTGGTAATTTAGACAGATGATGGTGGTGGTCTGAATGGAGGCACTGGAGTTGAGACAGACAGTGAAGGAACTGGGGATGTTTAGGAATAAGGATCAAGGACAATTGGAGTTTTTTTCTCCACTATTTTGTTATGTGTTTGCACAAAGAACAGATAGCTTTCCAGTGCCCTCATTTGGGGATTCACTACTAAGTCCTTAGAACCCAGCATCAATAAAACAGATGACATGTTAGGATCATTTCCATGGTCCATTTTGAGTTATTGAGAACTGAACATGTAAGAAAGACAATTAAATTAACATTGCACTTCTGAATCCACTTAGTGCCCCTGTGCCAGACACAGGTAGTCTCTGGTTTGCTCTTCCATGTGTTGAGGTTGTCCTTAAGAGGGGTCCTTGCACAGGACAGACTTGTCTGAGCAAAGAAATTCCAGCACTGCTCTGCAAGTGCAGTTTTAAAGAATCTATTACTGAGTCTCTGAACCAGTGCCCAACTATTTATGGAAATGATTCTAGGAAATTGAACTAAAATGTAAAAATGAATAAAAAAGAAAAGAACAAATGTAGATAAGAGCTATTTTCAGCCCAGTTAAGAGAGGAAGGAAAAGGGGGCTTCTAAAGAGAATGGGCCATAAATCCCTGTCAAGTTTCTGAAGTATGAAAGCCAGAGGGTTGTTGTTTATAATTTCTCTCCCTTTCATAATAAACTGTAAGACAAAGGTAAGTGGGAAGGGTGAAAGAAAGACAGGGAGGAGGGCACAGAGATCACAATAGTCCTGATTTTCCACTGTTCATTAGTCAAAGTTCACCAGCTTGCAGTGCTTGGTCCTTTTTGGTAATGACAGTGCAGGGCTTGCTCCAGAACACAGCATGGCGACTATGTGGCTGAGTACAAGCCCTGGCTGCACAATTGGGCAATGCCACTACTACTGCCCAATCACTACTACTATTGATTGTGCCAGTTACTTAATATATCCATGCCTCAGTTTCCCTCGCTGAGACTAATAGGAAGATTTTAAAATAATAATAGAATAATGGAATGATTAGAAAAAAATCCACTTGCAGTAGTAACATAAAACTAAATACGTAGGACTAAGCTTAATCAAAAAGACAAAAGACTAGTGAGCAAAGATCTGCAAAATATTGTTGAAGGAAATTGCAAGAGATGCACCAAAACAAATGGAAAGACATCTTGAGTTCGTTAGTTGCGAGAGATGTAATATTGTTAAGGTGGGCTAGCCAGTTAGCTCAGCAGACCAAGGTTCAATCCCCAGGGAATGCTGAGATGGTGGTTGAGACTGGGTGTGGTGACACGTACCTGTAATCCCAGCACTTGGGAGGCTGAAAACAGAAGGACCACTATGAGTTCAATATGTGTAGTGAGACTCTGTAGACCCTGTACTAAATGCATAAAAAATAAAAATACAAAAGTAATATTGTTAAGGTATCAGTATGGTCCAAAGTTATCTACAGATTAAATACAACCTTTAGCAATATATCTCAGCAGTATTTTTTTTATGTATTTAGTAGGGACCAGTGAGTTTTGACAAGGCTGCCAAGATGACTCAGTAGAAAAGGGCAGTCTCTTAGCAATGAGTGACTGGATAGGGAGATACCCCCCTGCAAAAGAATGAGGTAGGCCAGGCTCATTGACTGTTCTGACCATGATCCAGGGCAGAGGAAGGAGGAACATCACAAGCTCAAGACTAGCTTAGATTATACACTCATTAAGACTCTGTCTCAGGTTGCAGGAGACGGCTCAGTAGAATAAGTGTTTCCCTGGCAAGGGCAAGGGCCTGAGTTCAATCCCTGGCTCTGCCAAAAAAAAGACTTTCTCAAAAAAAGGTAGGACCTTATACAAAAATTAACTGAAAATGGATATAAACCTAAACCTGAAGGCTAAACTTATACAACTACTAGAAGAGCAAGATTAAATGGAACAATGAAGTATTATTCAGCTGTAGAGAAAGACGAATGCAAGGCTTTTACAGGTGATGGATGAAAGTGGAGACTATACTCATGAGTGAAATCAGCCAGACCAACATGTGTAAGCATCAGATTATCTCCCTACTATAATAATCTGAAAGAGCAAATAGAATCTGAAATGTGTAATGGATTCTGGGAAAGGGAAAGAAACTGTTCAAAGGGAAGGAACAACTGAATAGAGAAAATGAGAAAAGAAAGAGATGGAAATGGAGATATATGTGTGTATACAAAGGATAACTTAGATAATTGCACCACTGATTTCTGCTAGTCTATCAAAAGAAGCAGTTAATGCTTGTACTTTTCTCTCTTCTTTTTAATTTTTTTGACCAATTTTGCCTGCTTCTGTATGGAAATCTGAATAGCTAATTGGAAGACAACAATATGCAATTCAACCATTGTTGAATTCCTATCATTTTACTTAGTAAAATTATGTACAATTTCTAATTTTTTTTTACTATTTCTTAGTCTCTTTTTAAAAAATAGTAAAGACAATTATATGCAAGTGAAGCTGCCAGACCCAGACCTGGAAATGGGTGCATAGATAGCTCTATGAAGCAAAGAATGGACTACTGCACAGAAGACAGAAAATCTGTCCCATACTCTTAATGACAGCAAGCTCAAACATTGGGGAAAGTGACATCTAAGGATAAAGAGATCACTAAAATTGAAAAATCTTAAGAACTGGGTGAAATGCCCTAGTAAAGGTGAATACCAGCACTAGGCAAGACTGCTCCAAAATAGAGAACGTTACTACACTTATCTCTGGCAAAATCGAGGTGCTTCCTGTTTCCTTAGAGTCAGTCCACCGCATTGCAGCATCCACTATTGCATCTGTTTCCACTCATTTTCAAGAGAGTCTCCCAGTGTATTTGAAGACTTGAGACGTAAGGTCTTTGACATCTTTCAGTTCACAGCCAATGGAAGGTTGACTCAGCTGAAAGCCCAGTAGGACTGCATGGCAAAGAAAGAAACTGGCACGTGATGAATCAGCTTGGTTGAGGGGTAATAATAATCGCATGTTCTGTATGTTTCACAGAATATGAAGTACTTTCTACAAATAGAATATAATGCCTCATTTATGCAAAGTAGATGAATGAAGAGCTACTTACATGAGGGTCTTGGACCACATCTTGCAATAAACAAATCTTTATGTTTCAAGGTAGGAGATAATAATGAACAAAGCAGGTCTCATAGCTATGATCAGCTTTCCAGAGGTCTGTCTTTCCTTTTCAAAGCTACTTCTACAAGGGATATGAAATGAATGGGAAGATGGATTTTAATGAGACCTAAGACAAACATATAAAAGTTAAAATGATGCAGAATCAGGCTCAATTAAGGAAGAGCCAGAGTACAATCAGAACCCACAAAAGAACAAGTTTTGTTAAAAATCTGTGCTCTCTGTCATGCACAGAGAATGGAGGGTTGATCTCCTAGGAGACTTGGATTAGGTGAGAAGATCACTGAGGTAGAATCTAGTGCTAAGATCCTGCTGCTTCCACAACTTTCCATTGTGAAATATTGTGATCCAACCCAACTCCTGGTCCTCAAATATCCTGGAGCTCACAACAGGAGAGATACATTCCTGTGTTTTAGGATTGGAATTGACTGGCCAAGAGACAAATCCAAGAGCTATCCCTAGCTCTCATCCACTCATTCGGATGTCTATTTTAGATTATATTTTCTAGATACTTTAACCAGGCAGAATATCTCAGCTCCAGATAGTATAGAAATTTCCAGACCTTGAAAATATGAGCAAGAGATGGACAATTGAGCCAAAAGTTTTCTTTTCCACATGTGGATTGGGATAAATAATGCTCCAGCACCAAAGTCAAAGATGATGTGTTCTGTTCCAAAATTCCACCCCACACCTCTCGGCTATTTTCCTATTTCCTGTTCTATAATAAGTGGAGAAAGGCATCACTGCCACACAGCATGCACAGCCCATGGGCATTCTCACACCAGAGGAAGGGCAATGGTAAGAGACAATTTTTCAAAATGAAAACTAAATGAATACTTAGAGAAAAGATGAAAATTAATCATCTGCATCATGTATGTGCCTGTGACTGACTTGCAGTTCATCTACTGGCCACTTAGAAAAAATTAAAACAACAACATAAATCTCTTATCCTGAATTGAAAAAGAGGGAAATGGAATGGCTGAGGACACTGAAGCCTCTGACCTGAGCAGACAGATGTGAGCCCTGCTCCTCTACCCTACCTGTCTGTCCTCAGGTTGCCTAGGAATACAGGCTTTCTGTGCTTTAATTCACAGCACTATGGGATACAAGAACAATACTATGGGATACAATAACATCCCTTCTCTTACTCCAGGCCTGTGTGAGACCTGGTGTATTTTGTATTTCTCCTCTTAATTTCACTAATTTCTTCCGTTAGATCTTTGGAGATCCTTCTTCAAAGATCCAAAAGGCCTGGGAATACCTCTCATCTCCATATCAAACAAGGAAAATCAGTACAAGTCTGCGTGGTTATGTCTTTAAAGTGAGGGGTTCAACAAGATTCTTGGTGTGTTTACTACCTGAGCCTAGGGTTGGCAAAGGACAAGACACGGCCCTTGGTGAGTCAAGGCCTTTGATATGGTATCAGGTCAGTAATGAACAAGCTCCAAGGTTACCTCTATTTCTTAGACGTTTATGGCATTTTTCTGTTGATAATTTACCTTGCTTGCTATCTCAGGGAGTGGTAATGACCTGAAAGATAATACTAAAATATTGATGATTCATCCTTTTGAAGGAGCACAGCAACTTCCTTAGCCAGGGCTACACACTTCCCTACTGTTCTTCAAGCTCTTTGTTGGAAACAGTTCTGAATTGGGGTGGGGTGCTTCTACCATACTTGTTCAGTCAAAGTTAATTTTGGAAAAGCAGTTCTCTTCTCTTATCAATTTTGTCTCTTATCTCACCTAACAAAAATTTAAACTACACAGACTCCCTCATCCCCATTTATTCCACTAGTGCCTACTAGGTTCGTGCTCTGTACTAGACTAGATGGTAAATACAACTTACATAGAAAATGATAGATGGAGCCGGGCGTGGTGGCGCAGGCCTGTAATCCCAGCACTTGGGAGGCTGAGGTAGGAGGATTGTAGTGAGTTCAAGCCCAGCTTGAGCTACAAAGTAAGCTTAAGGCCAGCCTGAACTGC
Source organism: Ctenomys sociabilis (assembly GCA_004027165.1). Taxonomy (NCBI): domain Eukaryota; kingdom Metazoa; phylum Chordata; class Mammalia; order Rodentia; family Ctenomyidae; genus Ctenomys; species Ctenomys sociabilis. The sequence goes on from PVKA01018214.1 coordinate 20,599, forward strand.
ATAGTGAGACCCTGTCTCAAAATGACAAAAAAAAAAAAAAAAAAAAGATAGATGGGATCCTGGCTTCTTTTCATTTGCACAAGAGGAAGAAATTACTGAGAAAATCAGGAAACAAGGAAAAAATAGTCATCACCATTTTAGAAAATAAGGTAACAGCAAATTGATAGAGTGATAGAGAAGGGACAGAGGTTACTCTTTATGGAGCCATTAGGGAAAACATGAAGAACTAGAGGTGAAGGTATCTTTAATGGGGAGTTCTAGAAAGCTCCTAGGAAAAACTACATGGACTATTTGAAGCCCCCTGGCTGGGGCTAAAGGATTTTATTGTTTGCTGTTGCAAGTATGGTCTATAGACCAACACCATCAATTGTCCATTTTCTAAGTGTCTTAGAGAAATACTGGTTTGCAGCCCCCTGCCCCTAGACCTACTAATCAAATTTTTTTTACTTCACAAGCTTTCCAGGTAACTGATTTAAAATGAAACATGTTAATCATCTTTTAATCACTGTGGCAAAATATCTGCAAAAGTCAGTTTAAAGGAGGAAAGATTTTTTTTGGGTTCGTAGTCACATTGGGCTCATGAACCATTTGGAGAAATGAATTTCAGAGCCATTAATTTGGATACTCACTAATTTGGGCGTTTTGTGAATTTAGTAGAATTATAAGGAATCATCTCTCTAATTAATGCCTTGATGTGGGTGAGGAAAAGCACTCTTGAACTAGACTTGGATAAAGTCAGCCTGATTTTCAGATTTCTTTGCCCAAATAGGAGGAGTCAACATCAGAGTAAAAAACACTCTTTGGATTAGTCTGGTGATATTCTTGACTAATGATCTTGGGACAGAATGTCCTTGCTCTTGCATCATCAGGTAAGACTCCAGAGAGGGGAGGTGTGAAGGGGTACAAGGGTGATACAGTGGAAGACATACACAGTACAGGTCTTTGGGGAAGCCCCTGGGTACTTCCTGCACCTGTGTGTCATGAGAAATGTGCAGCCAAGAGGGACCCAGGAAAGGTACAATGAAGTCACAAGTCTTGTGTCCAGAGCCCTTAGTGACCATGGGCACAGTCAGCTTCCCATTGCCCAAGAAGGGCTCAGAGAAAATTGAAAAGCACTGGGCAACCCCAGAACACACCATGGGAGGTTGCAAAAGATTTTCAACTGAATAAGTCTCATTCATTTCCTTCTAACCAGGCCTTGGATTTCTTAGGTTTCTATATAAAGTCATGAAGTTGGGTAATAAAGTAAATTGACATTGTTGAAGTAGGAAGAGGAAAGGAAATTGGATGACACAAATCTGTCTTTAAGGACTTCCTCAAACTCATGTGAAAAACCAAAGGTTTCAGTTCTTAACAATAAAATAAGCAACATCCTGGCATAGAAGAGATGGCATAGGCCCCAGGAATAGCTTTGTTAGCTATATCAGGCTTTTCATGAAACCACTGACAAGGAAGAATAAACAGCTTCCCAGTTAGAGTAGAGCTGATCCATTCTAGCCAGTAGGCACTAAATAAAGACACCATATTTTAAGAGATATAAAAATTCTAGACCCTGCATCTACACAGAGTTGAAGAATTAGGTGGGCTAAAGAATACATGACTATATGCCACTTCCTCAGATACGAATGCCTTTGTAAAAAGCAACATGAAAATCTAATGTGAAATGAATATCAGGGAACCAGCACAGTCCTGGGGAGTTAATGTAAACCAACTGTGTAATGTGAACCATTCCTATCTGCTGAACTCGTTCCATGAGTGTCTTAAGGAAATGGAAGGCGGTTCCTTCAGGGGCAAGCTACCTGTGATGCCACACAGGAGTGCAGCCTTGAGATGTAGTTCGTGATTGATGCCCTAACAGCTCCCTGTCAGTCTAAACGGAGCAAAGAACACCTCCCTTTTCCACTCTTCTGACCAACTCTGATCTGGCTTTTGTCCCCATCATTGTATATTACCTATTGTATCACTAGATCTAAATCGATTCCCAATCTTCCCCCGTTCAGGCCATCAGAGGTGTTCAAACATTCTCTCATTTGACTCCTAGAATTCTTAGGTCTTCTCCTACCTTATGGAGAATTTACACATCTCCCTGCCACTTCCTCTTCATCAGCTCTTTCGATCTTGGAATAACCTGAGCTCTTCTCTCTTGACCTGCAGCCACTCTCCAGGTGGTCTTGTCACTAAGTGTCACTTTCTACAACCTTCTCCTTACTTTATATGTCTATTTGTACTCCAGATAAGCAAATGAAAGTTAATGTGTCTGAATTCAGATGCCCAATTTCCTTCTCAAATCTGTTCTTCCCAGTCTCATTAAACAGCAATACTACTTTTCCAATTTTTCAAGTCAAAAACATTAGACTTCAGATCTAACTTTTCTCTTTCTCTTATGTCCCAACAGTGTCTATTTATGCAGTAAACCTCATGGGCATTGTCTTAAATACATACCCTGAATGTATCTGACAGTTTCCTACCACTTTTATCATCCTTTTTAAAGTTATCATCATTGTCATCATTGATGGTTGGCTATCTTCATTATCATGTGAGTTATGACCTAGTTACTTTAATATCTGTATCCTTCTTTCTCCATGGAATGGCTGGACTGATCCTCTTCAGCTCAAAACACTCTCAAGGCCTGAATCTTTTAATAGTCAACCAAGTTGCAAGCACCCCTCACGCCAATCTGACTGCATCCCCTGCTGCACTTCCACTAGGTCGCTGCTCCTGCCTCGGCTCCCAGGAGATTCTGCTGCTGGGCCACACTTGCTACTCCAAGAAGCAAGGACTCAGGTAAATTAGGGACTGTATATGCTTTCCCAAAGCTGGCCAGCCTGTAACTGACAAACAGAGAAGTGCCCCAAATGAGTGACCTGGGAGCCTGGGACAAAAGCAGCCACGTTCGCCCACTTTGGCCGTGCCCCAAGGAAAAAGTCAAGCCTGTCTCAAAGACTTCTTTTTAAGTGCACAACTGCTGCCAATTTTTATGTCATTTATAGCTGTCCTAACAGAATTAGTCTGAGATGAAATTGGCTTAATCCCCAGGCCTTTAACTTATCTATTGTTCCCAGTGGACCAACAACCAACTCTTAAAATACCTTTTCAGTTTATCTTTAACCCAGAAGCAAAAGACTTTTTTTCCTGGTCTCTGGCTGGATCCCTGCTTCCGCAGCCTAAACAGAAGTCCACCCTGGGAGAGACCCCTGCTGTGGTCCCTTTTCCTCCTTGTTGCTAGAAGAATTTCAGGAAAAATAAAAGCATGGGGCCTGCTCACCCTATGAAGCTCCACCCAGGAGGCCTTCCTGTTGGAGATTCTGCTGCTGGTCTTGTGCTGCTGCAGTTTCTGTGGGAGCTGGGAACCTCCACTGGGCTCCTACTGAATCATCACATGGAGGTTAGGAGGCTAAAGGAAGCTGCTCTTCAGAGAAGTGCACAGCAATTAACTAATGTCAACTACAGATGTCGGGACAATAGAGAAACGTGAGGCCTGCAGTTGCAGAGGATGGTCACTATGGCTCTGCGGGGCCAGCATCTCTACACATAGGAAGGGGCTGCACCATGACTTGGATGGCATCTCATGATCATGTGCATGCAGTGTGTGTGCACCCAAGAATTATATATAAAATATATGTAACATAAAGACCATTTTAAAATCTTTTATTTATTATTTATTTTGTATGGGGTCTCACTATGCAGTTAAGACTCCTAGTTAGTGATCCTGCTCTCTCAGCCTCCTGCACTGGAAATTCTGGGGCTGGCATGACGTGCAGTACCAGGGTTCAAACCCAGGTCCTTGAGCTTGTCAAGCAGGCTCCTAGACTGCTGAGCTGTCTCCCCAGTGCTATAAAGAACATTTCAATGTATTTTATATCTTTAAAAAGAGAATAACAATAGTGAAAAAAGGAGAAACAAGAATTACACTAAACAAAATAATAAGAATTCAACCATGTTTGTTATATTACATAATGTTGTCTTCAAATTAGTTGTTTAGATTGCCAGATATAAGCACACAAAGTTGGTATAAGAAATTAAAAAAGAGAAAGAAAAAAGTGAAGCATTAACTGCTCCTTTCAAGAGATCAGCAGAAATCAGCAATATAGTTATCCAAGTTATCCTCTATATACATAAATATATCTTTCTTTCCTTCTTTTTTTGTCCTTTCCCTCCTTCAAGTTATTCTTCCCTTTGAACACATTCTTTCTCTTTCACAATATCGATTGTACCTTTCAGGTTTTATTAACCCTTTCATGTTCTTACACTAGTGAGACAATACAATAATCCAACATGTGGCTTGGATTTATTTCATTTACGAGTCTGGTCTCTACTTGCATACATTGACCTGTAAAAGTCACATGTTCATTTTCTCATAGCTGAGTGACTCTCCATTGTGTAAAAATATCACATAGCATATTTAAATATAGGCATACATATGTATAGTGTGTATGTAATTTAGGGTTGAAATGTACCTGGCCAAAATTCACATGTTGAAGTCCTTGAAGCCCTAATCATCCCATGACTACTTTGGAGATAAACCCTTTATAATGGTGATTAAGATAAAATGAAGAAGGGAGGCCTGGTCCTAACCCGCTCCTCCTGGCAGCCTTTCAAGAAGAGGTGTCAGGGAGCAGACAGCACAAAGGTAGATCATGTGAGGTCACCCGGCCAGGGGAAGAGGCATTAGGGGAAACCAGCCCTCCTGAAGCCTTCTTCTTGTTTTTTTCTTTTCCTTCAGAAGTGAGGAAATAAACTTTCTACTGTCTAAGCCACCAGTCTGTACTGCTTTGTTATGGCAACCTAAGCAAAGGTATACACAGAAACACTTACATAAGCACCCACATGTATGAAGGGACCAAGTTTAGAACACACTTTAAAAGGATTAATTGTTATCCACAAAATGGTAAAATTGCATTATCTCAGTGCCCAGACTTCATGGTCCTCCTCTCTGGGTACACGCTCGTGCAAACACTACGGCCTTATCTGTGCACTGGGAGAAAGGACTGAAAAGTGAAGACCAGTTTCCTGGTCACCTGATGAACCCAGGAAACGGTGTAAGAGTGCTTCAGCATGGAGCAGGCAGGTCTCTCTCTCTGTCTCTCTGTCTCTCTGTCTGTCTGTCTGTCTCTCTTTCTCTCTCTCTGTCTCTCAGCCAGTAACTTCTTCCTGGGGTCACTGGGATCCCCAGTGTGACCCACATGCAGGTTCTCACTCTTTCTTCTGTTGGCTGCAAACTTCTCTGTCCTCTGCAAATCTTCATCCCAAACCTTCTGCAGGGAAGTCCCTGCTAGGAGGTGGGGCAAGGGACACTTGCAGGTCCTGAGGTGGTTAATGATTACAAGAATTTGGAAAGGCTTCCATCATGCTTATGCACATAAACCAAGACATGAAACTAGAAACAAAAACTTGGAGATGAAAAATTGACTAAGAAGCAAAAAGGGTTGGTTCTGGGGAACCATACAGCTGGGCCAGTCCAGTTCTGAAAGTTACAGTTTTTGTGTAAAAGATCACATTTCTGTGTGCTCCCACAGCAGGGAGTGCAAATTAGAAGTTTCACAATTGCATGAAATGAGGAAGCCAGAAAATAAGTTTTGCGCACTGACAAGGAGTCACATGCCACAACACATCAGGACTCAGAAAATGAAAGAAGGAACACGTGTATTTCAAGGACATGTTCCATGTCAGGAACTTTCTAGATTACCACAAGTGATTTCTTCCTCAATGATAGTAGCGTTATTACCCTTAAATTTTGCTTTAGGGACTGCGGAGATGCAGGCATTGCTGTCTGAGTGACACAACACACATTCCCAACCTCTTGGTGCCTTTTTCTATAAAAGATCATTCACTGCTCCTGCCTTATTTGCAGATAGAATGGCCTGAGTATATGGCAAAGTTGTAGCTAATTTCTTATTTACTTTGTTTAATGTATGGCCCCCATACTACATTGCCACCACCTTTAAGACAAAGACTTTGTTCTGCTTTGTTAACTACAGGAGTAGCTGAAATAATAACTGGCCTATGATAATGTTTTAATAAACATTTAATTAATTAATCAATTGTAACAGATTGGAAAACAATTTATTCCTCTACATGTGGGCCAGGCACCAGAGAAATTATTCCTTTCTTTAAAACTGTTGAGAGTAAGAAAATAAAAGAAGTCATGTTGAGCCTTTGAAATGCCTCCATTCTCTTACCTCTTGATACCTCAGCTTGTGTAAGGAAAACATTGTGCTGGACCCTAACCTCAGATGTCAGCAAACCACGTCCCTTAGGCAAACTCTGCCCCCTGCCTATTGTAGGTAAAGTTTTATTAGAACACAATTAGATCTATTCATTTACATAAGGCCAGTTCTCGTGGGCCCCTCATAGCTTAAAAGATTGACTGTCTGCCTGTTCATTTTGTCCCCTGTGTTTCAGGCAATGTCATTGCGTTTTCCAGTGTTTTCATGCAGAAGCATTGCAGTGGTGAGTGCTGCTGCAAGGAACTCGGGGTGATGCTGGCTCCTGCCTCATCCCGGGAGCCGCATCTCTTCCTCAGGAGCCACACTCCTGCGTATTCTTCTCCAGTGGCTGCACACAGAAGTCAGTGCTGTGGGATGCAGACCCCTTCAAACAAACAAATTCAGCTCGAGCACCTCATTACCTGGCTGAAGCTACCCTGCAACTGCTCTGAATCCTAGTGTCCCCAGCCTCAAGTTCCTCCTCTCTTCTTCCTTCACAGGAGTCAGATCTGCATCACTTTCTTGGGGTCTCCCTGCCATCATCCCTTCCCTCCCATAACTTTCACAGGTGTTTCCTCATAGAAACCTCTATCATGGTTTATCTTTATGTCGGCCGTGCAAGAGTTCGTGACCTGTAGCCCTGAGGAGAAGTGATCCCTAGACCCAAACCAGTGCAAGATCATGCCTTCTCCAACCAGCTCCAATTTACCGTGGCTCTAGACGGTTGTTCTGGCTTTTCGCATGGTCGTGTACACAGTCAGGGATCCACAACACTGTTCATGCTCACAGCCCATGTTCTGCTCACGTGTAGATTCCACCAGCTCACAGAGCTTGTTAAAGGCTTGATAACTTTACAGCTTAATGGTGCCGCTGTTTTCTGAGAAGGGATTCAGTGGGTGATTTCATCAATGGGCAAAGCCCATAGGGTGTGCACGCACAAATATAAATCATATAACCTCTACACACCTATACTATATGGTGTCTCTGTGTGTGTGTATGTGTGTATGTGTGTGTGTGTGTGTGTGTGGTATTTCATTTGCTCCTACAGTCATAAGGAATGAAACAACACTAGATTAAATCAGACATAAGAGAAAATGATGCAATCAGAAGGTGCGGTAAACTCTGGATGAGTAGAAGCATCACACTGCAGGCTGATTTACAGTAAGATATTATTTGAAAATACAAGTTCAGTCTAAAATAATGACAAAGTATAGCATAGGAAACACATAAATCATGATCATAATCATTTATACTTTTGTCAGGTCTTATAAACTGTACAATTGTATGTGCTATGCTTTTATAGCACTGATGATGCAGTTGGTTTGTTAACCCCAGCACTACCCAAAGGTGTGAGTGATGCTACAGCACGCTGGCAGCCAGGCAACAGGCATTTTTCAGCTCCATTGTAGCCCTGTGGCAATGCTGTCTTTTGGGACCAATGCGTCTGCCATTGACCAAAACATTCCAATGTGACTATGTTGGCTGGGTGACCTCAATGGGAAGGACGGAGAAACATTTGCGGAATGTCTCAAATGTGACCTCAAATTTGTGTCTCAAATTTGGTTTAAGGCTTTGCTCTGTTTTCCATCCAGATGAAGAAGCATGACACACATTTCAATGTATAAAGACAACTGCATGCTTCACCTAAACTGTAGTAACAGGCAAGAGCCCGGAGGCAGCAGGCTCAGTGAGGAGGCCCTAGACAGTGCTGCCATGACAGGATGAGAGCCTCAATCTGCTCACACAGTGAAAACTGAAACAGAGGAATAAAGATGAATAAAGGGAAATGAAAATATTTGAGAAAATTGAGCAAGCAACAGGCCATTAATTGGTTACAGAGGTCAAGAAAGAGTAAGGAGCAAGATGACTCCAGTATTTTCAACCTGAAAGAGAAAGAGCACATTTCTCCAGATGAGGATGTTGGAAGAGGAGCTGATAGGGCTGGCAGGGGTGACAGCATGTAGTAGGGAGCACCTGCAGCAAGTGGCGGGTCATCTCCACGAGATTGCTTCTGAGATGATGAAGGGAGTGGGCTTCTCCCTCGGGGAGGGCGACTGGGTGAGAGACATGACAGCTGAAATGATCAGGCTTAATCCATTCTGTGATGGAAAGTGTACAATAAAGCAAAAGAAAAATCAATAGTAAGAGATGGAGGAGAAATAGTGCTGATAAAGAAGACATAATTTTTTAATAATGAAACTCAGCAAGACGACCTCATTTAGACAACAAAAGAAAAGAGCATTTCAAGAAGACAGTGAGTCCAAACTCAAAGTTTGGATGATGTGCTTTGTATATCCGAGAGCACATGAGGTTGATTAGGTAAATGAAAGCCCAACAGAGCATGATGCTACAGGCCTGCTATCCCAGTACCCCAGGAGGCTGAGGCAGGAGGATGGCAAGCTCACATCCAGCAGAGGCATCTGTTAGTGTTGGTTTTGTTTTTCTTTCTCTTGAAAGAAAAGTGGACTTTCCATGTTCTCAGCAGAAATTAAAGTCTCTTGGAGGTGAGTGCTGAAGAGCATGAAGATAAGAAATGACTGAGCCCAATGTGGTGGCGCCTGCTTTGAGCAGAGCACTGGGGTAGGAGATTAACGCATGCAAGACAAGCAGGTGTGATTTAGCAAATTAGCAAGACCCTGATCAGTTTAAGAATAAAAAGCACTGAGAAGGAAGCTTACTATGAAAGCCCTGGACTTAAGTATCACAAGGGGAAATAGAGTAAAGAGAGGAGGGCTGGCGAGATAGCTCAGCAGACTAAGCACCAACTTAGACAAGCGCAGGGAGCAGGGTTCAATCCCCAGCACCATACGCCACACTGGCCCCACTCCAAGCATGCTGAGTCCAGACATGGTGGTGCACGCCTGCAATCCCAATGCCGAGGAGGCTGAAAACAGGAGAATCAGTATGAGTCTGAGCTGCACAGTGAGGCACTGCACCAAACACATAAAACAAAACAAAAGAAGAGAAAAGAGATGACTGAGGTATCAAGACCTGGAGGAGGTAGGAAGGGAATGGACAGAGAAGAGTAAGGAGTCCAGTATGGGAAAGGAGAATAAAACCACTGCCTCTGGAAGTCAGAAAGCAAAACTGAGACATCTAAAGAAAAATTCTGCCCCTTCTGCATGAGACCAGGCTCACTCTGTGCTGCCCAGCATCTGCACAGCACCCCCGATTTATTTCCGTGATTGCCAGACCTGCAGTAAAGCGGTCTCTCATCTCCATGTTTTTTGTTTTTTGTTGTTGTTTTTTTTTTTGTGAGTATCATAGTTTTATTTTCCAGTGCATTTGAATTCAGTAACATATGATAAGTGTCTTTGTCAGGTTAGGAACTGTAATCATCACTTTTGAGCCATTTGAAAATATTTTAAATTTAATAATAGCTTTCTTTTTTTTAATTTTTATATTACTTTTATTGAGAAAGAAGTATCAATGAGACAGTTCCAAAACAAGTTAGTAGGACAGTTACAGTAACTAATACACTTCATATTGTTGTCTTTGTAGTAGTTATTCATAGTACAGGATGACTAGTGTCAACACTACTAGTTGAAACTTTATCATTAGACTAAGAGAAAGTGGTTGCATACCTATGCTAACTATTTTGTATATACAGATATATGTATATTTTTCACTACAAAATGATCGTTCATTTATATCCTCCTTTTCTGTTTACCTTTGTCAGAGGAAAACAATGGCATATTCCATTGCCATTCATATATTGTAGGTATATGAATTCCAAAAGTAATCCAATATAGACCAGTAGTCTATAATAATAGTGGATTATCAACATGACTAATAATGTCCAAAGTTGTTGACTTGAGCCTTTTACAGCTCAGCATATTAATATGGCTTTACTTTTTATACCTCATGCTTATACTTTTCTACTAGATGGTTAAGACCAAGATAAAACAAGACCTATATAACAAAAAATGTAACTTTTGTATCTGACAAGGTTGGTCAAATGCCTCAGGATTTACCCTGAAACCCTGTGCAGCAGTTTGTAGATCTTTTTGTCAGTGTCAGCCATGTGGATGAGTCACAGCCATTGCTTGACCAATTTTCTCTCTGTTAAAGCGTGAGAGAATGTTTTCTCTCCATGTGGCTCTCCTTAGGCACACTCTACATCATCAATCACATTGCTCTGTGGCTCCATAATGTATTTGATCAGAAAATTTGGGATACCACTAAGTTACAGGATGTTATAGTACAGGTTCTCTTACATCCTGAGTCCTCACTAACCTTGAAGGGCTAGGGCCAAAATGTTGGCTATCCTTGTAGCCCCTCTTTTTCTATAATTTTTTGGTCTGCAAACTGAAATTGTTAACCCACCAGAAGAGAAGCTTAATAATATTATTACCCTAAAACATGAGCTGTTGAGCTTAATATCAGTATCTGAATATCAAATGCCTTAGACACAACATGGAACAAGTATGGAACAGGTATTTTCTATCAGTCATTGATATGCTAAACTTTAAATCCATACAGAATGTGAAAAAAGAAAAAGTAGTAAAAAAATACACAATTACAAATTTTTACACAGAAATTTAGAAATCTGTTTACAACATTGTAGCAGAGCAGTCCTATGACATTTTTTTCTTGTCTTTTGTTTTCATTTATTACCTTTTACCTTTTTTTTAAACAAATATTTACTTGAGAGAGAGTGGAGTAGTAATTGATATGACATTAGAAGCAGTACGCTTTTAGAATACCAGAATGACAGGCATTCCAAGCATGGCCCTAGTATCACACATTGCTTTCTTCAGTGCAGTTGCTTAGTTCACAGGTGTCAGCATATATAGTTAGTCAGGACGAGAATCCTACCAATTTACTGCTAGCTTCAAAAACCTGATGGAGATTCTCAGGATCACTGCCTTAACCATCTTCTGTATATAAATGTATGGCTTTGCCCTGCCATGTTTCCTAGCGCATCTCTGTGTTCTTATCCAACCACATGGACAGACTCAGATTGCTGCATCCTCGTTTTCTGCATGAATGCCATGTGGACCCGCAGTAAAATAACAATGACCATGCAGCTGACACTGACGTGTTCATGACTACTCAAAATGATACAAGTAAGAAAAATACGAATGTGTAGGAATGCAGAAATTGCCCTGATGACCTCCAAGAAAGGAAATAGTCAAAAGCTGCAGGCACAGGGATTACTTCCCACCCATCTGGATGAGGATTTCTGAGAAAGTTGTTTATATTTGCTTCTTGATGGGGATAGCAGTAGTATATTTCCTGTGAACAGAAGTGAGGCCATTAAAAACAGACGATTTAGTCAACAGCTCCACTCTGATTTCACATTACCACTTTGGAGCCCTGAAGTCATGAGTGCGGCAGCTCCTGGATCTAGAGGTTTTCAGCGGGTATGCCAGGATCTCTGTGACTCTTTCCCTGTCTCAAACATATTTTGAAAAATTGTGCCTTGGATATCTTTTCCTGATTAACTTCTTCTTTATTTTACTTGTTTCTTGAATTAACTTTTTAATGTAAGAGTCTTCCAGGGAGATGCTCAAAAGTCTGTCAAGAGAAACACGCTCAACCAGTCGGTAGATTTTAATCCTAGAGACGAGGGGACAGGAACGGGGACAGGGATGCGGGGCAGATGAGGGCTGAGAGGGCCATCAGCACTGGTTCAGCATAGTAAGAAAAGCTTGCAAGCCCGAATTCCACCCCTTTTGATCCTTTCTGGCATTTCCAGTCAGTGAGGTTGCCATAATGAGCCCACATTTAGATTAAAGCAATAGCTGCAATCTTCATTTCAAAAACTCTTGCCAGTAACGATGTCTCCATTTGGAGGAGATGAAGTGGAACAAACCAGAGGTTAGGAATCAACACATTTGGGTTTGATTCAAGCTCTGACTGTTTTCTCTGCCCTGACCGCAGGGCAGTGGATCTAACCAGGCAGGGGTTAAGCGCCCAAGAACACTGCCTTAGGCAAATTGCAGCAAGTCTGTGAAGTTCCCTGTTCTTACCTCTATATGAAGAATATCAAACTCACTAAGGATTCTGATTTTTTTCAGTAAATTAAAAATGACTGGAGCACTTAAAAAAAAAAAAAGAAAGAAAGAAACACCAACACATGGCCCCATCCCAAACCAACTGTATCAGGATCTCTAGAAGTGGCTGCTCAAGTACTCTCTCTTTCTTTGTTTTTTTTTTAATGTTCCAGTTGGTTGTAACACACGGCCAGACTCTGTGTGGACTCTTTGTACCAACCCTGCAGCCTTCTAAGAATTGCTTACTCACTCCAAGGCTCACAAGCCCAGGAGACAAGAATCCGCTCAGGTGACTTCACGTTTATTTCATACACACACACACACACACACACACACACACACACACACACACACACCTCCAACTTTGATCTGTGCAGAGCTGATTTTGAGGAATTTCTTGTGAATAACAGGCCATGGCCCAAACCAAATTATTACTTTTCTTAATGGTTTTCCTTTGCAAGTAAAATTAAAAACCCTTTTTGTTTGAGGGTTAGCTAGGTATGGCTGGATAAATCAGTATACAAGTGTGTGGTTATGACCCAGATATGAAGCATAGCCAGGCCTCCAGAAGGCTGGACTTACTAGTATGAGAAGTTGCAAGAAGTCAGCATAATTCAGCCAAAGGCCTGTCTTCAAGTCCTACTGCATCAGTTTCTAGCTTCATTATGCTACTCATCATTCATTATTCAAAGTAAGTATCTAGATATAATTATCTCATTTCTTTTGCAATTGGATGTCAAGCAATGTTTGTTTTGGCTCCTATTTTGCGAAGCTGTCACACATACCCTGTTCCTTTGGAAAACATGTGGCTCACCTTCTCTTTATATTATGGATTTATTAGCTCTCTAAGCCCCCTCTGCCCTAGCTCCTGAGAGCTGCATGGGGTCTGTCCTCCTTATTCACACTCTTACTTGTAGTTAAGAGTACTGGTTGAATGAATACTGAATGGAAACATTTTTGGGGTTCCATCATGCAGCTAGAGAAGGAGCAGTCAGGTTGAGGTGCACTCTAAATGCACAGGAAGTACTTGTGAGCAATTATTTTTAAAAACCACTGAATGTGAAATAACTTAATACTAACTTAAATTTTAACAGACTAAAACCAGCAACAGAGGGCCGGGGAGATGGCTCAGTGGAATAAGTGTTGCTCTGGCAAGCACAAGAAGGACCTGAGTTCAATCCCTGGTTCCACCAAAAAAAAAAAAAAAAAAAAAAAAAAAGCCAGCATCAGAAGCAGAGCGAAAGAGATAATAAGAAAAGGAGCTTTCTGTAGTTCAAATTGGAAAAGTCTCACCAAAAGCCACATGTGAAAGCCTTGGTCACCAGGCTGGTGCTGCTGAAGGGCAGGAGGCTCTTTAAGAGCTCCCTTGAGAGGTCTCTGACCCTGTCCCTACCCACTGCCACCACCACCCCTTAAGAGAACATTTCAGATTCATGAAAAAGTTAATCAAAGAAGCCAGGGCAAACATCTCTCCACACTTTTAAAGGGAAGGGCAAGGTTATTGGGTTGGAAATAAGGCTGTTTGGGGAAGAAATAAGGAAACTAAAGCCTGTCCGTAGAGCTTAATTCATTCATTTTTAAATTGAAATCACCTGACGCTGTTCTGTGACCTCATGAAAGCAAAGGGAAAGGAGGACTGGATCCGTCCAAAGCGGTTGGGAGCCGCTGCCGGTCCCCCTGGGAACCCCGCTGGGAGGCGCTGGTAGTGCTGAGCACGATCAGCAGAAAGAGGAAGCCTCGCTGCTCGAAGCCACACTGGAGCTGCTGACAGCAGCCACAGACAGGTGAAACTGGGAACAGGGTGACACTGGTGATTTCAGCTCCTTGTTCTGTTTAACCTCTACAGGTTAAATGGCTGGTATTTGGGCAACACCAAATGCACATTTAGAATGGCGAGAAGAAAGAGATGAACAGTCTGCTTTCATCGCCTGCCCTGAAGTATGTTGAATTAAATAAAACTGAGACACCTTTCCTACCAGCACTCATTACCTTCTAGACATAGTTAATGTACTCATGCATATGCCTTCCAGGATAAATAGGAAAGAAACAATGAGGATGCATCTGGAAGAACTGGTGTGGCCACCACGTCATGGCCAAGTACAAGGAGCTGAGGTGTTTAAAAGTTTGGCTGAGGCTGTGTCTGCAAACATTTGACCATTCCTGATTTACAGCCAATGAAGGAAAGTGCTGGAACCTCCCTCAGGGTCACATCAGACTTGTAATAGCATCAAAACTTAAAGAGCAGATGATTGAATCTCTTTACAAGGTACAGATGATTAATAACTATGTTTACGTCTTACTTGTGGATATGCCAGCAAAGCTAGGCAAAATCAGAAAGAATTCTTCGCATAAGTTCTGATCCATGGTCTAGAATCGATAAAATCCTTGCATCCCAAGGATGGGATTTTCAGAAATGTCCAGACACATGTTGGGTGGTTCTGAATTGTTAAATATTGAACCTTAGTGGAGGCAGAAGAGCAGGGCTGAAAGGCAGGCACAAGGTCTGGTACGTCCTGAGACAGAGAGTGGGAGGGCCAACCCTCCCTCTCAGGTAGTGAGGCACTGGACCGTGCATGTGAAAATAGTACTGCCCAACCAGGCCTCGCCAGGCTCCCCAGGGAACACAGTGTTCTCACAGCAGCAAAAGAGGGAACATAGAACCAACACAGCTCTTCCTGCCAAGAATGTCTCCAGGTAATTGTTCGGGTAATTTATGTCATTTTAAGTATATGATTTGTCATCTTGCAGACAGCGAAAACAACATACACACACACACACACACACACACACACACACACACACACAGCAGAGGGAAAAAGAATCAAAACAGAGCAAGAAAATACGTTCTTTGCAATGTGAGATGTTAAAAGCATAGCACTGTCCCTACGATTTCTTTCAAATAAAATGAACCAGAGTCAGTACTCCATGTTTGAGAGTTCCTTATCTGTGAATTCAATCAATCTGAATTGATTAAGTAGCAGGTTTCGGATTAGGCCTGCACCCAACATGTAGAATGTTTGCCTTGTAATTATCCCCTAAGCAATTAAGTATAACAACTATTTGTGTGCCATTTGTATTGTGTTAGGTATCATAAGTAATCTACAGATGATTTAAAGTGTACAGAAAGATGTGTGCAGGCTCCCCACAACCTTTATGTGATTTTACATAAAAATGTGGACACCACTAATGTTGATACCCAGAGGTCCTGGGACCCATTCCCCATGGACATCAAGGGACGCAGGTATTCTCTAGGCTTATATTTCTGCTCATTCTGCAGGTGCTAGAGAACAGAAAACTTCTACTGTCACTAATATATGAATAATGCATTTTTGATTTGGGAATGACATTTTACTTGTTTATTTATTCCTGGTTACTCCATAAGTGGACCACATAAATATAAAATAATGAAGTTAAGGATGGCTGCTCTGCTGTGATTATAGCATACCAAGGCACCTGTTTCTGCATGCTAAGACACTTTGGTCAACTGTATTGATTATATCAGTCATCAGAAGAAATCCAGTGAAGGCTCTTAAATAAAAAGCAACGTGAATGAATTTGGAACTAATCTTAGCAGGTACCAGAAAAGAGGAGAAGTGGGGTTTGGCGTCTTTGTTAGTCAGCCCTTTGTTACTATAACAAAATACCTGTGATAATCAGCTTATTGAGAAGAAAGTTTATTTTCCCCTCACACTTGTGAACGTTTCAGGTCACAGTCAGTTGGCCACGTTGCACTGGACTGGTGGCAGGGCAGCACACCATGGTGGCCACAGATGTGGAAGAAGCAGCTCACTGTATGGCAGACAGGAAGAAAATAGAAAGAAGAGGAAGTTGGGCTATGATAGCTCCTTCAAGGACGCCTTCCCAGTGACCAGATCTCCCACCAGGCTCCCCTCAACTAAGCTTTCACACAACGAGCCTTGGGGAGGCATCACCCCTCTACGGCACAGCGGTGCCTCCCTTCCTTCAGGAGCATCATTGCCAGGGGCTCTGCTCCTATTCAGATTGCCTCGTCTTGCCGAGGTATGCGCTCTCCAGTTCTCAGGAGCAGAATGAAATCAGGGCATCTAGCACAGTCTTGATACTGAGAAACACGAAACACAGTGCTCTCAGCTGGCTCCCCTGCAACTCTGAGGAATCTGAACAATGTTTCCATGGCATGAAAACAAAGGGCTGGAAATAAATTTTGTATTCACTTTCAAAGTGGATATCTTCAATATTATTATGTAGCAAAACGGTAATAACCAAAAAAAAAAAAATACCTACTGGGTAACTCTATGCACCCCACACTATCAGCTCATGCTGTCACACTCCCAGATAAAACATAGAATTGACATTTTAAGGGATTGATGTGGAAACCCAGATAGATGAAGTGTAGAAGTGCAAATGGGGTACTCAAGAGTGACAACTAAATTCCAGAGGTGTTTTCAAACAGGATTGAGAGCATGAAAAAGTGATCAGTACATATACATTGTTTTTTCTGGCAGAACCAGGGATTCAACTCAGGCCCTTGTGCTTGCCAGGGAAGCATTTATTCTACTGAGCCATCTCCCTGGCCAGATCAGTACATATATACAGAGGATCATTGGTGGAAAACTGAAAGACAAGTCACAAGGATCTTGCCAATCAAGATCACACTCTCGTCTCTGCAACCAGAAAGGACCATTGAGAAGCAACAAAAATGTTAGCGTGGGCTCATTCATGCAAACACCCACTATGGAATCTTCATCCCTGGGTCTGCCTTTGTTTCTCTCTTCTGAAGATAGATTATAAGAAGTTAAAGTAGGGAGGATTGTGTCCTTTAAGCTTAAAGCTACAGCAGAAGCATTTTCTTGCTTGGATATTCTTGACATTCCTTTTATTGTCGTGGAACTTGTTCGGGAGTACCTAGACTATAGGAAGCATAGTGTGTCTTAAGTCAGAAAATCCTTCAGCAAACAAAGGTGGTGACAGTGTCCACTTATACTAAGGGCAAGTCTCTTGTCTCTGGCTATCAGGACATAGCAAGTAAAAAAGCTGTCTAGAACTACTTCTGCAAGGTGAAAATAAAACACCCATAAAGATGAAAAATACGCAACCAAACCCACTTTACAGTCAATGTTGTGCAAGCATTTTAGACAGAGTAACATAGGGCAGGTTTCAGTGCTTGTCCATAAACTAAGGTGGGGAGGAATGTTCTAGCTTACACTTTACCAGAGGGCTCATTAGGGTATCACTAGTGACTCAAAAGCTCTCAGAAGCCCACGTGAGAACTCAGAATACTTCCCTGGCCTCACTGTAAGCCTAGAAGTCCAAGAGTTCCAATCCCACATGTACTTCGGAAAGCACCACAGTTCCAGCCCCCAAGTGCATCCTCCCCTCAGAGCCAGCCTCATCCACAGCCACACATTCTTTCATTGACTCATTGAACAAATATTTAATTTGCCTTTGGTATGATCTAGACACTCTGTTATGCTTTGAGGGTGTAAAGATGAAAAGACACAGAACCAAGGGTGGAGGGCCACATAAATCAACAATTAGTGTGGCATGATAGCTCACTGTGATGGAGGGGTGCCCAAGGAGGCCACCCAGGTGGGGGCACCCCGTTCAGCCAGAGGCAACAGGAATGCTGGGAAATAGTGTTTGAAGCAGGGAGAGCTGGAGGTGGAAACAGACACAGGTATGAAGGATCGCAGTCAGTGAGATGGAAAATTTTAGAAGTATAAGGTGTATGCGGAAGAGCAAGAGACACAGTGTCGATACGGTGGAGGCCTCAAAGACGCCTGTACTTTGGAATGTTCACTCATGGACTGAACTCTTGCCATAGTCTCATCTCCGATGAATCCAAATTAAGTAACAAGCTCTGGTAGCATTAACCTGTTTCTTTGAGGAAATGAAATATGGAAACATGATTAACCACTAATGATTCAGTAAACCTTAGCCTTAGACAAGAAAGTATTGGGGGAGAGAAAACAAAAACTCAGCATCAGTGATAGTGAACACTTAAGAACTTTCAGTGTTACAAACAAACCCCTGCAGAGCCTATGCCATAGGCCCATCACCCTGGGCCAAGAAAGGGATTAACGATGAGCCAGTTTTATAGCACACCTAAGAAGCAGGGAAAGTAGTACTGGTGCTTGCAACTGAGAAAGAACAGAGTGTGTATCGTGAGATAACAAAAGAACCTTAAAACAAAACAGTGCTATTCTGACTGGCAATGTAGTAGCTGCTGGCAGATCAGAAGCCCTGCTCATGGTTACAGTGATGTTAAGGAGAAAGCAGTCTTCTGCTGGCAAGGGCTCACATTGCACCAAGAGTCTGGCCTACTCTGTGATGCATGAGCCAGGGTCAGAGTCTCATTATCTCCTCTCAGTCCCTCTTGTCCAACAAGCGGCACAAATCAATGTGTCTAAATTGTTCAGAGTGGGAGGGCTGGACAAATAGCTCAGTGAATTACAGTGCCTGCAAGCAGGTACAGGGGCCAGTGGTTTGATCCCCATACCTGCCATGCTGGCCGTGCCCCCGGGGCATGCTGAGAGGGCGATTGAGACTGGGCATGGTGACACATGCCTGGAATATCAGCTCTCGGGAGGCTGTAAACAGGAGAATTACTACGAGTCTGATGTAGTAGTGAGACCCTGTACCCCCTTCCCTAAGCATTTTTAAAGTGGGTACAGCCATTGTAGACCTTGCTTAATCCTCTTCCAAGGGGCTTCTTTGCCAAAGAAGTTATTTTGCCATTTTATTTCTCGGTTGGACTTTGAATGCACAAACTCCATAGAAATCCAATACAAATTTAAATATCCCCTAGTTTTGAAATGCTTGGGGATGCAATTTTGAATGCAGTTTTGGAACACTTGCAAATACATAATGAGTTATGCACTCTATGGGGAAAGAGCCCAAGTCCAAACAAGAAACTTCCATGTTTTACATGTGCTTCATATACATAACCAGGAATGTAACTTCAAAGGACATTTTTAGTAATTTTGTGCATGAAGCAGTTTCATGGTATGGAATTTTTCACCTGTAACATTGTGTCAGAGCTTTAAAAAGTCTCAGATTTTAGAGCATTTGGATTTTGTAACTTCAGGTGAGAGTGGATCAACCTATACTGAAAGTGTATACAGCAGGGCCCTCGGCAGAGCACGGGAAAAGCCTGGAATCTGTCTTTTCACTTGCTTGGCTTCCTGCTTCCTGACAGTAGCCTCGAGGGACAACCCTGTAGCCTGGACTCTGATGACCCAGGAGTCCTCCAATTCAGCCCAGATACCGCTTGAGACTGATACCACCAGGGACTTTCTTCTCCTTATTTTGTACAGAGACTGTAAAACTGCCTCCGATAGAGGAGTCTTGAAGATTAAATTGGATCTTTAGCGCACGATGCTTGTAACATAACAGGCCCTGAATAAATAAATGTTCCAGCTCCCTCAAAACTTATTTCCCCTATTAAGCACAATAACCATGTGATTATTGTTGGGAGTGTGGGTGGTTTTACGTTAGGCTTTCTTCCTGCGAACAGGCTTTACTTTGGGTTGGGGGTAGGAGGTTATTCAAAAGGATAAAGAGACAACCCTGAGAAGCCAGCAAGAGGGAAAAGATGGGGAGGATGACAGGTGAGTGGGAAATTATCCAAAACCTGGCTCCTAGGCCATTAAAGGACAGGTGTCAGTTCCACAATATTACTGTCAGCCTGATAACTTTTCTATTAATAAATATTTGTTGGTTAGAAAGTTGGAACAAGATGGAAATTACTAAACAATGATCTTTGTTATGCAAAAAGTGATAGAAAAAAATACAATGAGGGGTCCATGAGATAGCTCAGTAAAATAAGCACTTGCTTGGCAAGCACAAGGTCCTGAGTTTAATCTACAGAATGGAAGGAAGGAAGGAAGGAAGGAAGGAAGGAAGGAAGGAAGGAAGGAAGGAAGGAAGGAAGGAAGGAAGGAAGGAAGGAAGAGGAAAAATATCAATGATATTTAAATTTTAAAAGATATATACAGTAAAAGACATTGTCATGAATCTCCCTTGAACTATTCCCCACTGCTTCAGATGCCCTGATCCCATCATTCTTGTGACTTGCTGAGGCAGTTCCAGTAGCTCTCTGTCATCAGCGTTCTTACAAGGTATGATCAAAAATTCAGTGAGTGCAGCTGGTGAGTGCCATCCCTGAATGCTACCTTGTATAAATACCAGCATGTCCTCGTCCATCTTATTCAGTGGTCCTGGCACCAGGAGTCTTCTGGCTTTTCTGCCAAGTGAAAATGACTATGGAAAGAAGTACTCTGAATCACTTCAGGACCTGGAGGCAGCTGCACCAGCACAACCAAAGACACTCACCAAAGCGGAGCTGCAGAACTGCCCCAGAAGGCGATGGGAGGTGGGGTAGGTGCACTGGGAGGGGATTGGAAACACCCTGAGGGGCAGTAATGGCAACGTGTCTTGTGCTGTAGTCATTTAAAAAAAAAATTGAAACAATGTATTTTTCAATCACATCTCCTATAATTAAGGTGCCATGAATACTCCAAAGCAACGAGCTTCCTGGAATAGAACTCAGCCCAATCTGTGTTACTGGTCCTGTTTATATAGGAACTATAAAGCAGGGAGCAGAAACGTCTACCACTGTACATTGTGGGTGCTGCTACCACTCTGGTGCTCGTGAATTCACCACTCAAGGGCACAAAAGAAAGCCAAGCTCTCGCTTAAGTCCTCCTCCTAATCCACTCCTGTCTGTACCTACCCCTCGGCATCCACACGGAATCATCTGCCCCAAGGAACCCTACTTGCACCACTTCAGCTGCCCAGCCTTGGACACCTTTCTAGAACTATTCCTCCTCAACTCTGCACAGCACGTAGCTTGCACAACTGGTTGCAAGGTGCCCTGGGGCAGCCCAAAGGAGTGGTATAAAGCAGACGTGCATGGGCTGCTTATTTCGCCCAAATGCAACAGCTCTACCTGAAATCTGAACCTCACCGCCTCAAGGATTTTGGCTGCTTGAGGTTTCCTGGTGAGATCAGGAAGCCAGACTGGGAAGGGGTGCTCTCCATCCCCTTCTCTGCAGCAAATTTCTTCCTCCTCCTCCTCCTCTTCCTCCTCCTCTTCCTCCTCCTCCTCCTCTGGAGCTTGGGTCAGTCCCAGTGCAGGGTCACTGCATAAATAAGTACAGGGTTCCCTGGACTCATAAGAGGATGGCCTCAGAAGCTGCACCACCCCAAAGACCCCCTGCAGTGCTACCAGCACAAGACAATCATCTACTCTGCAGAGTTAATAATTAGTTACAGCCAGCAGCAGGTCAGGTATACGCTCAGCTCTAGCAGGCAGCAGAGAGACCATGAACATACCCATAGCTGAAGGCCCAGCAAAGCAGGTGAATGGGCAATTAAGGATGAACAAGAGCATCCACCCAAATCCAGAGTCTCTTGAGGCTACTCCTGCCAAAAAGACTGAATTCTGAATTTCCCCTGGGACACTCTGCAGTCTTGCTCTTGCCCTCTGGACAGCTGTTGGCACTGTGAACTTGCAGAACCATGAGGACTCTGGCCGGCTGTGCCTTTCCCCTGCAAGATGCACTGCTGCAGTCCCCACTGGAAGGGCCACAAGAGCAGCTGGTCAGTGCATATGAAATTTACTTGTCACTTGTACATTTCCTTGATTTAGCAATAGTTGCTAGACAGTAAACACAGAGGCATGGCCATTCCCAGGGTGGTGTGGTCCCAGGCACAGGGAGGAAATGGATGTCTTCCTCCAGCTGTCAAGAGAGACCCTTCCTCTCAACCTCCCTGGGCTCACTCACTTTTAGTATGCCAAGGGGCAAAGGAGCTCACTTTGTTCTTTGCTATCCATGGAGAGAGTGATATTCTGGGGATGGGAAGGTTTAAAATTACTTTTGTATGATCAGCTGTGATCACAGCAGGTGTGCAATGGGTGGAAATCACAAATATTTGCCTCATTCAGCATGCCCCCAAAAGGAAACTTCCTAAGCACTGTAAGATTCCCTGAAGCATCATAGTCTTGTATCATGATAATTTTAATGGAATTTTTCCCTCACCTGTATTACAAGTGTCCCTTGCCAGTGAATTAAACAGAGCACCAAACATGAGTTGCCCTTATAGGCTAATGAGGGAAATTGTTCACCACATCCATGAAAGGGTTTCCTCCCCAAGAGAGAAATGTCTCTTGGGCCTTTGTCTCACTCCTCTGCCGCATCAAGTGGCTGCATGCTTTGGACTTTCTTCACTATGGAGTGGCCACTTTTAGCTGTCACTCTAATCTGCCTAGATAGGCTGAAATGGGAAATGCCAGGCTTGCTAAATGACGTTGAGTGTGAGGGCTGCTTCCCTGAGTACAGGACCACACAGTTGAATGCAGTGCTCCAAGGTTTGGCATAGATGGTTGGCTGGTCCTGGCTTTGTACACCTGGAAGCGGTCTGGGTCCTGCTTTCCTTGGTGTGGCTGGGGTTGCCAAGCAACCACGCTGGGATGGGTGCCGTGCCTCTGTCCATCCCAGCTGGATGGAGAGGTGGTCATTCTCTAACAAAGCAGCAAGAAAGTCATTAGAAGGGGAAGAGGTTGAAAAGTCTCAGATGTGGCTATGGAAGAAAAAGATTCAGGCGTTCCACTGACACTGGAAGACTTTGTCATCCACACGGATAGCTGCTGGGTTCCTCATTGCTTTAGGAGGAAGAACAGCTAGGCAATGGCATTCCAGGGTCCTCAACCTCAGCTTTGTGGCCATCCACACTGCGGAGTGGAGACTGGGGTGAGAGAGATGACTGCACATTTCCTTAGGTTAAAAAAAGTAGGGAAAAAAAAACACAAGTCTTGTATTCCTCTTTTTTTTTTTTTTTTTTTTTTTAAAAAAAAAGGGCAGGTCATTTTGCTTCAGGATAAAGTCCAAATGTTGCAGCATGGAATACAGTTTCTGGTCTGGCTTGTTTTCTGAGCCTCTTGTCTCCTCACTTCCCCAGTGTAGGTTAGAATCCCAGTGGCTGTTGTTGAAATGTCACTTAACAAAGGAGGGAGGGAGGGAAAAATGGATGGATGGATGGATGGATGGATGGATGGATGGATGGATGGATGGATGGGTGGGTGGATGGACAAATGTGCATTTGAACTTAGGAAAGAAGCTCTAGGAAATGTCTGCATTGGAACAAAATGGAATGGAATGAACTGGGTTCGATCCCCAGTACTCCATGCCATGCCAGCCCAAGAATGCTGGGCATGCCATGCTGGCCACCTTATCTCAGTTCCTTCTCTGTCATTGCTGGGGCAAATTCCCAGCACCCAAAATGAAGGAAGGAAAGGTTTATTTAGCTCACAGTTAGCCATACTTGACTGGCTCCAAGGCAGAGGGCAGTTGTTCACAGGGGCTATGGCAACAAGGAGAGCAAAACAGCAAAGGGAGTAAAGGGGCCTCGCTGCCTTCCTCACGCTGCCCTCCGCACTCTGCCCTCCTCACGCTGCCCTCCTCGCGCTGCCCTCCTCACGCTGCCCTCCTCACGCTGCCCTC